>JABUQX010072604.1:35000-40000 GCA_015478945.1 Trachelipus rathkii
TATATATATATATATATATATAATATAATATATAATATATATATATATATAATTATTAATCACAATATATATATAATATTTTATAAAAATTGTATAAATTATAAATATATAGTATATATATATAATAATAATAATAATAATAATAATAATAATAATAATAATAATAATAATAATAATAATAATAATAATAATAATAATAATAATAATAATAATAATAATAATAATAATAATAATAATAATAATAATAATTAATAGTAACTAATAATAATAATAATGAAGTTTAATAATAATAATAATAATAATAAAAATAATAATAATAATAATAATAATAATGAGCTTATGAATATTCAGTTCGTGATTTTCAAAGCCGTGAAAAGTTCTCTCTGAAGATGGAGAAACTTGCCTCTATTTATCTGAGGGTGAAAAAGTTGACTTGTATCTTTTTAAGGATGAAAGAGCTGGTCTATTTTTATCTGAGAGTATGAAAAAGCTGGATTGTATTTATGTGAGCAGGAAAGAGCTGACCCCCCTTTCTCTGAGGGGATGAAAGAGCTGACCTGTTTTTATATTATAGGATGTAAGATCTGACCTGTGCTTATTTCTCTTAGTTTTGCTTTCATTCCTCCGAGGATGAAAGTTTGACCTGTATTTCTTTGAGAACGAAAATGTTTACAGTAAATTTCTCAGAGAAAGGAGGGACCGAATAATAATAAAAGGACAAAAGCTTTTACATTTTAATACTAACATAATTGCTCAAATATTTGAGTCGAGTTTACACAATCTTTGATCATAATACAAGTATTTTCTCTAAAAAGTTGAATTGTTTTTTTTTAGAATTCTTTTAGATGTATTCATAAAAGGAAATATTTGTCCTTCACACATGAATTTTATTTATTTATTTTATTTTTTATTTTACAGAATAAGTTACCACCGCTTCAACGGATATGGCACCAGGAAAAGCACCAATCCCGATTCAAAATCCGAGAATGAAGTTCCAACCACAAATGAAAAGGATTTGGAGGCCTTTCGTACGTCGGAAGAAGTTCAAGACACAGGGTTTGTTACCTCTTCTTATATCGATGTATCATTTTATTTAAAATAAACTATGTTACTTTTTAAATACATTCATATAATTACTTGTGTGATTGTGAGCGTGATTGCTTACTGAAAGAATTAGCTTCCCTTGTCACCCTCCCCATAAACCTCCCTTTCGGCTTTGTCTGCGGTGTTCAATAATTATATTTCTTACAGATGTGATGGGAGAGTGGAGCTGCGAAGAGGAAGCGCCGCTGGAGAGTCTATTGAGTCTGTAGAATCAGGGAAACAGAGAGAACTTTTCTCCATAGCGACGAGTTTCTACGAATACGACGCAGAAGAGCACGAACTCGATGATGAACTCGGATTCATAGACCCTTCAAACCCTCCGGTAAAAGGATGCAATCATAGGTACTAATTGATGAGATTCCGAACAAAGCAATTTACCCGATAAAAAGAGCCAATCTATTCTACGTCCCTTCGTTTTAGGAAAACAATAATAATAATAATAATAACTAATAATAATAATAATAATAATAATAATAATAATAATAATAATAATAATAATAATAATAATAATAATAATAATAATAATAATAATAATAATAATAATAATAATAATAATAATAAAATTATTATTATTATTATTATAAAATTATTATTATTATTATTATTATTATTATTATTATTATTATTATTATTATTATTATTATTATTATTATTATTATTATTATTATTATTATTATTATTATTATTATTATTATTATTATTATTATTATTATTAATATTATTATTATTGATAGAAATTTCACCATCCCTTCGGGTAGGGTAGGAGTAAATTAGAGAGGTTGTCTACATCGTTACAGAGTATCCGATCTACGCCCAACCAACGCAAAACAATTGAAATTGAAATTTAGTCCTCAGTCATCCAAAAGTCCCAGCCCGGGTTCGGAGGCCGAAAACTATGCGGCTCCAGATCAAGCTTCGTTAAGATATTAAAACTATTTTAGTTAAAAGGATAGATATTTAAATTCATGAAGAATTAGGAGTTATTTATAGTCTTACTGACATCAGCTATAATTTTAGTTTTACAGTATACTATTTGTATTATAAAAAGTTTAAAAAAAAACTGTCTTTGAATCTAAAGGAAATGATATGCAAATCTGAAAGGTAACAAAACTATGTCAAATTTTGAAACTTGAAGGAGATTTTAACAGTTGATATTGGCTGTACAATTTTATGTAAAAATTTAACAAACTTTAAATGCAATTATTGAAATTCAAAATTTTGCATTTTAGGTTTTTCCGAAAAATTCGGATTTTACAATAAAATTTTTCAATAAATATTTATTAGTGATCTTTCAGGATGAATTATTTTCAATAGCCAAAATTTTCAACAATTATATAGGGGATGAAACAACAAATTGTGCGCCATTTCTTATAACTACTAAAGTTTACTGTAGTAAAGCATCTTGTATTGGTATGATTGTTAGAGGGTTATTATTTCAATTTTAACAAATACTGCTGTACTCGAACTTTTCTGTTAGTGCACACCAAGAAGCTTCAAACAGGGTGCGGTGCCTCTTCACAATTTCAAATCTATTGAAAATTTTACTTTCATATCAAGATGTTGAAGAATTTCTCTAATTTTCTTGTGAACATTTGATGTTATTTCTTATCTAGAATATTTTAGTATTTATTCCTCTGTATTCACTTGTACATAGGGTCAAGATAAACGCCAGCTAGCATATCATTTTTTGGAATACGAATTTGGTACGATCTGTACTTGTTAGTTTGTTCCCTTTTTTTTGTGGTGGTGGTGGTGGGGGGGGGGTCTCTTAAACTGCAGAATTTATAAGATTAGTTAATTCCACTTACTCAAATGTTTGTTTACTATGGTACTACCTTTATTGAAATTTTGAATATTTCTATACATACCATATATTAATGATGATTTTATTTCGCTTTTGGAATAATTCAAAACTCTTTATGGAAGGAAATATTGGGGGAAGGGGGCATAAATTGAATCAACACCCTTTTTTACTTGAAGTACGAAGCATCTCAAGTCGTTGAGTGTGGGGGGTTCTTCAGTCTCGACTCTAAGCCCTCTGGTCTCAAAAATGTTGTTATACCTGCATCACCTGTTACTGTGTTCATAGATTTTGCTTTAGTGTGCATTTTAACTTTAATTTTTAAGTTCTAAAATTTCCTTTTTAATTTAAAAATCTCGGTTATAAATTTCTAATAAATATATATGTTAGTCATAAAGTAAGTTTCTTATGCAGATACTTGAAATGTAGGAAAGGAGAGTAGTGGACAATTTTTCAGTAAGTGTTTTTACAACTATGTTTATTCTTCTTGCCTTTGTTTGCTATATATAGTTGAGGCAACCTTGTCATATCAACCTTGTCGATTGATCACTTGAAGTTATGTTCTTTGGCTTTTTCTACATACTTTGTCATAGAGGTCCTTCTCAGAATTTTTGGACTCGGGTGAGAATTTCTGAAGTCCTAATCCCCCCCCCCATTACTTAATATAAGCATGCTATTTGACTCGTCATTGAATCGAGAGGTTCCCATAGTTTATTTTAATACTTATTTATTTATTTATATTATAAAATTGGCACCTTTCTCTTACATTCATTGCTGACAGTTATTCATCAATTCTCGGTGGTTGTTAAATGGTTGACCATAACAAATTCTTACTTGTTTTTCAGTTGGTGGACTTATTTTAGTAAGTGGTACAATGCTTTAGATTTCATAATCGTGATGGCAACTTTTATTTTAAGCGTTTTAATGGTCATTATTGAAGACATGAGCTCGAATCCAGCCAAGTAAGATTCATTTTTCTAATTTAAAATTTTTTGTGTTTAGCTCAAATTTTTTGTTGCTATGTTTCTTTGCTTTTATTGTTATGATTGTTATATGGTATTTTAAATTGGTGTATCAAAATTTGTGATAATAATAATAATAATAATAATAATAATAATAATAATAATAATTAATAATAATAATATAATAATAATAATAATAATAATAATAATAATAATAATAATAATAATAATAATAATAATAATAATAATAATAATAAAATTCCTTCTGCAGTCTTTTAGTGATTCTTCGGTTGATACGTCTGGTCCGTATAATGCGACTTTTCTGGCAGAGGAGACACATTCAAGTTGGAGCACGACAGTTTATCTCTCAAAACAAAAGACGGTTTCAGAAAGACGGCTTTGATCTCGATTTGACGTATGTTGCTCCAAGAATAATCGCTATGTCTTTCCCATCAAGTGGACGGATAGCCATGTACAGAAATGATATTAAGGTTTGGATTTGAATCTTTGGAACTTTAGTTATAAGTATTTGTCTGAATTTTTATCATTTGTGTGCTTTGTCTCTGTAATTTTAGGGATTTTTACATTGAAAATCTTCGCACACATTGCTAGCAGCTTTCTAAATTTAAAAACTCTCAATCTAAAAATTATGAGCTTTTTAATATCATGAAGAAAATAAAAATTTATTTATTGGATACTACTTATGAAAATTTGAAGCCCTGAGAGAGTCATCTATTCGCCTTTCTCTTCAGAATGTCATTTCCTTATGTAAAAAGGAATTTCAGTTAAATATTGAATGTTTGCAGATGAGGATGTGGTTTTGGTATTTATTCAGATTCTTTGAGAGTTCCAATGTGTAAAAAATAACTAATAATGATGAACTAATTTATAAACTTAAAAGCATTTTTGAAACTACAAATATTACAAGAAGCGTTTCAGGGTTTGTAATCTTAAATGTAACTCGTTAGCTAATTCAAAATGCACAGATTTAAATAGAAGCAGCAGCTTTTTAGACATTGTAAATATAAGGAAAGCGTTTTAAACGGAATTTAGGGTATGCATAAAATTTAATTTTATTGTTGGATCCGTTGCAGGAAGTGGCGCGATTCCTCAACACGAAACACAAGGACCAC
>JABUQX010072605.1:0-5000 GCA_015478945.1 Trachelipus rathkii
CAAAAAAAATTTTATTTTTATTATTTATTTAATTTTCTTATATATTTATTATATTCTATTTTTTTTTTTATATTATATATCTATATTAATATATTTACTCACTATATTATTATATACTATAGTATATAGTATAATATACTATATATTATATACAATATCTATATATATATAAGTATATTATATATATATTATTATAATAGTATATATTATATTATATTATATATATATATAATATATATTATATATATATATATATTATATATTATATATAATATTTATTTATTATAAATATATTATATATATATAATATATCATATTATATAATATTATATATATATTATATAGTACTTATATATATATATATTATACTATATTATAATATTTATTATATATATATAAAATATATATATATACTAATATAGTTATATATATACTATATATATAATATATATATATATATATTATATATATCTAATATATATTATTATATATATATATATATTATATATATACTATATAATATATATATTATATATATACTCATAATAAATATATATATATATATATTATAGTATATATACTAATAAGATGTAGAATTAACGATGCGAGTTTTCCATTAAACTCACTGCGTACACCTGAACCTCCGCCATGGTCATATATCAAGGTCCCTCAGACGAACGATGATGATCCCTACTTTCGAGACAGCAGAGACGATGGTCGCTAATCGTAAGCAGGACAATTTTGAGTTGGAGAATTACCACCACCAGTCGATATTCTGTAGGTGATTAGCTTTGGATTGCAAGAAGCCGTCGTCGTTTATATATATATATATATATATATATATATATAATATATATGATATATATATATTATATAATCATATATATATAATATATATATATATATATATAGTTATATAGTATACTATATATATATATATATATATATATATATATATATATATATATATAGTAGTATGTAAGCTAAACTGGACCCAGCCTATTTTACCCCACCTGTCCTTTTTTACCATACCCTAAAATTTGGGCAACCCAAATTTTTTGAGAACCCAAATTTTTTGAACCCAAATTTTTTGGCAACCCTAATTTTTTGGCCAACCCTAATTTTAGGCAACCCTAATTTTTTGGCCTTGTAGCTTTTTGGCGTTGTAGCTTTTAGACAACCCTTCGAAGAAGGGTTGTGCCAGACGGTTGTGAAGCAACCGTCGTACGTATCTCCCTCCTAGTTTTGACCCTCCTTTAGGGACTTAGCCCCTTTTTTGATGTTTTGCCTTGGTATTTTCGGTCCTTGGCCTTGATACCGTATCAAGGTCTGAAATTGTGGCTCGAATCCGCAGTGTTTCCGTTCGCGCGTTCCCGCCCCGCCTGAACCTTTGGTTCGAATCCGCCCGTCTCGTGCCTCGCCCCCGCCTGAACCTTTGGTTCGAATCCGCCCGCCTCGTGTCCCGCCCCGCCTGAACCTTTGGTTTGAATCCGCCCGCCTCGTGTCCCGCCAAATAAAAGGTATCTTCATAGCCCGAACGTGGATGTGAGCACCTGCCTTCCGGAGTAACCCGGGTTTCCGGATCCTTCAGGTACTAATTAGCAGCGGACTACACATCCCTAATGGTGACGTGAACCTCTGCTTGTCAAGGTTTCATACCTTCATCATACCTTAATACCTGAAGTACATGCGCTTAATGCACTGAGCTGTGAGGACACCTACAGTTTTTTATCTTTATGTATCTTATACACTACACATTCTATGACTTTACAGTCATGTTACGTATAAAAATAGATGTAATAAATAAATGGAATCAATAAACGGAAACAAATAAATAAAAATGGCAATGAAAGAGTAATACAAATAAATATTTTATTTATTCTTTTTTCTACAATATATACATATATCAAAATTGTACATTACATTGAAATTAACTCTCCATCAAATCCCTGTGTTACAGTACGGGCACTACCGAGAACAAGACTCCTCTTATTCGAGGTATGTCGAAACCTTTTAATTCCGTTTATTAAAGTGACATTACCTAACTTATTAGCTCGCATTTTCATATCAGGAACCTTAACTTCGCGGTAATGATTATCATTATTTACATGAGGCTGATCGGAATCATCTAGATTGTGGATATCTCTGTGAAGTGAAGATTCGCCATCTTCACTCATCATTTGCGTAACGGCTAAAGCTGTTACATCTGTATCCTTGATCATATTGTAGAAATGATTATCGTAGTTTAAGACCATCCAATCGCGGTTCTTGGTCTTCTCAACATCCTTAATCATCTTATCGAAGTTAATATTTGCCATACCTTGGAAATTAACTATGTGTTCTGTGTCTCTGTTCAACGTTAGGCCTTTTGCTTTTAAGATGTAAGCAAAACTCGAGTCATTCTTCTTTATTCGAATAGCGTAGGATTTAGGTCCAGTGCATACGAAACTATCAGCTATATCTCCTTGCCTATCTCATCCGTCAGGTTTCTTAAGAATTTTCCAGTGTCTGGGATATATTGGCCTTCACGAGCTGTGAAAACGCAACTGTCGGTATCACAGTAAAGTACTCGTTGACCTAGCGAATCGAGGAGGTTATATAGCTCTACCCGAGCATAAGCCGTAGTAAAGGATGCAACAGCTACATTTGTGGCCTTTGCTGTTTTATTAGTGAAGCCAGTGTGTGTGACTTCGACTATATGTTTATCACCCGCTACAATGATGTTTCTCACTTCAAGATCAGCTCTCTTCATTAATTCCCAGACTTGGGCGTAGCTCGTGCAGATGATGTCTTCATTCTTTGGAATACGTTGAGCTAGTTTTCCCCATAATGAATTGAGGAGTAGTTTGGCTATATATCTCATTCCAGGATTACTTTCAATATTGTCTGGATCAAGTGTTACACCCTCAATGTCCTTGAAATCTTGCAGGAATTGAAGGAATTCTTCGCAAACTTTATCGGTTATACCATCGGGTAAACCAGAGGCCTCAGTCTTCCATTTCAAGAATGTTTTAACGTATTCTCCGAAGATATCTTTTTATGGTGTAAATTTCCATATTTCATGGATCTTTTTGATCTTATATCCTTTCTTCTCAGCCAATTCCAACTCCGGACTGCAGTATACTCCTTTTAACATACGCTGGGAGTCCGTATGTTTACATTTACCTTCATAGCCAGATTCGCTGCATGTTCTACAAAGCGAAAATATTAGCCGGTTGTCATATCGGGCGGGTAGAACAGGAGTGTACAGGGTCTTAGGAGGTAATACCGAAACATAGGAGAGACCGAAATAAGTGGTGTTCATTTCTTGTACGAACTTATCTATGGAAGGAAGGTCCTTACCTACGAGCTTCGTGGGCATGCCTGATGGAAAGGGTTTTGTTTTCTGTACATAAGGGTACAATGATGTGAAGTCTAGGTACTTCAATTGAACGCCTTCCGTGGGTGGATAGTAATAGACAAAGGGTTCTGTACGTCCCCCGTACAAAGCTTTACCTACCTCTAGTTTCTCATTTGCAAGTTCATTCCCGATTGATTGGACGTATTTTCCTAGCTTCTCCGTTCGTGTTTCATCGATGTTGTTTACAATGTTGACCTCACACCCTTGTTTCATTTTCGTCCATTCACATTCCCATATTCTAATAACTTCATACCCTTGAGCCTTATAATCCGCTTCCTGTCTCATGGTCTTACTGTACCTATCAAGACTTGATACGCCCCAGAGACTTTCTAATCCTTTCTTACATGATTGATGCCCATGCCATACACATCCGTGAAAGAGGAAGACAATCTTCTTCATGGGTGTACCAGTTGGAGGAGGTTGACGTCTGTTATTCAGCTCTAACGTTTGTTCATTGACGTTGAGTTGCCGGGTAGTTAAGAAATCATTAATGTCAAAGGGGATGTAGTCTTCAGTTGGAATTTCAACGTATCCATCAGGCTTTAGATATCGGTTTTTGATTTTAAACTTACGTTCGCCGCCATTCCTCGCATGTTCGATTCGCCGACCCTTATACATCTCCATGAACGTAAGCCATTTCACACCGTCATACGAGTAGTTTGAATCATCAGTACGGCCTATATGAGCCAATGTATTTTCAGGCATGAAATGCATTTTATAAATCAGGAAAGATAATGCAGCAATGGTAGAACAATCAAGCAGACAGTCAACTTTATGGTCCCTAAGGAAGATACCCCTGAATTTCTCGAAGGATTGACGAAGAATATTAACATCTTGAACACAATAAGAAATACACTCCTTCATGATGTCGTACTCCTTATCGTTAAATGTACTATACCAACGATCAAAATCTTCCTTATCAAATGTACTATACCAACGATCAAAATCTTCCTTTTCACTGTCAGACATACGATGTGTCTCAAAGGCAGCCTTATCCGGAATTTGATCCTTGTAATTTATATTCTCAAGGGAAAGAAAACGGTAAGGGAAGAAGCCTTTAGAAACCTCACCTGTAATGCCCATGCACTTAGGTAGTTTTTTCAGTGCGCAAGGCATAAACATTAACGTGTCCTTAAACTGAATATTGTGATTAGCAGTCATAGTTATTATCTTGGTTCCACGTTTCACAGGATTGGAAGATATGGAATGTACGGTGGGTCTGGCAAGCAGTTTGCTGTAAACAAACTGATTGTCAAACTTCCCGCGATTATGGGCCGCAACTAATATATTCGCTTTCTTATGTTTTTCAGCGAAGCAGAATATATAGTTGAGAAACAGATCAACGGGGCACTTCTCATACTCCCCTGTTGCATCTAAATTCAGTTTGAATATTTCAGTGCGTGCAGTCCCGCAAGTCTTACACTGTGAATTACCTAGTTCCTTCTCGCCGCAGTCACTGCATACTAACATGCTCACTAGAATATACGGTAGCATATCCGTTTTTATGCGTCCTCCTTCCTCTTCACGACTATTATGATTATAGGTTTCTATATCATAATAGAATGTAAAAGTAGGTTTACGCTTGGCGAAAGCTTCATCT
>JABUQX010072605.1:12500-17636 GCA_015478945.1 Trachelipus rathkii
TTTCATGACAATGAGGAGGAGGAGGTGGATGAACCGCCTGCGCCTTTTTCGACTGAATTACTGAAAGTTACGCGTGAAGGATCTACACGTAATTCAGGAATTATAGATACGCACAGATTCAGAGTGCGAATTGATGACACACGAATCTTTAATGGAAATCGCGATATTAATGACGTACTCGTAAGTGTCATTCACAGCGTAATAGAGCAGATAAGAGGTATAGTGGTACATTAAGAATATACCATAAGAGCAGGGTTCTTATTCACGGATCGGAATGGAGGCCAATACCATGTACGTATTCCTTATGAAATGATATCGCGAGCCAATTTGGCTAGATATTTAACTGAAAGGTTTCTAGGGTTCTTCCAGTCTGGAGATCAAGCCATGCTGAAAGAATTTATTGTAGATGTTCTAGTATGTCACAATCCGGCAGGTAATGGGCCAATTGACCCCTCTTCTGTAAACTTTAAACATAAATACGTCAATAAAGTCCACATGAGTATACACAATGACAATAGGGAAATAACAACCGAGGTGGAGTGTGGTTTCTGCGCCATAGCTGCCTGTTATAAGCTTCACACTCATGTCCCTAAAAAACCAGATCAACCTAAGCCTAAAATAAGTAAATTTTGGCCTAATGATCTAGATAGAATAGGTAGAGAGATCGCAAATCGTTGCGGACTGACTTATGAAGTACCACTAAAGCCTGAGGACTTTGCAGTAATAGAGAAAGTAGTAGGATGCAGGATATTTGATTTTGCTAACGATAAGGACTTCAAACTCGAGATAATGTTTAAACCTCACGAAGAGAATAGGGAACTACCTCTTTTTGTAATAGGATTTGATGCAGCAAAAACCCATTATTATTATCCTTTTCCTGGAGATTCCATCAAGATAGCCCTAGCCAGTGTAGATCCTGAGGATGTCAGGGAACCAGTTTTTTGTCATCAATGTTATAGTTTCACGGACCATTTAGTTAAACTTTTACAAAACGAGTGCACTGAATACAGATGTAGCCAGTGCTTAACTTATAAATGTAAAGGCAATCCAGGCGATACATCTACCCTTTTACACTGTGATGCTTTCAATCATGATTTCTATAATACGGATTGCCTTGAACTGCATAAAAGCCTCACATGCAAATACCTTAAAGTATGTGAATTATGCGATACAGAGATAGTAGCTGATAAGGGCGGCTATCACCGGCACGATTGCATGCATATACAGTGTGGGATATGCAGAGAGAAGTACATAGAAGGTGATAACCATCAATGTTTCATGAAAAAAGTCAAGGTTCCAACAGATGAGCTTTCGCCAACGTAAACCTACTTTTTACATTCTATTTGTATAAAAACCTATAATCATAATCAGTCGTGGAGGAAGAAGGAGCATCAAAAACGGATATGCTACCGGTATAATTCTTAAGTGGAGCATGGTTAGTATGCAGTGACTGCGACGGAAGGAACTAGGTAATTCAGCAGTATAAAGACTCTGCGGGACTGCACGCACTGAAATATTCAAACTGAATTTAGATGCAACAGGGGAGTATGAGAAGTGCCCCGTTGATCTGTTTCTCAACTATATATTCTGCTTCGCTGAAAAACATAAGAAAGCGAATATATTAGTTGCGGCCCATAATCGCGGGAAGTTTGACAATCAGTTTGTTTACAGCAAACTGCTTGCCAGACCCACCGTACATTCCATATCTTCCAATCCTGTGAAACGTGGAACCAAGATAATAACTATGACTGCTAATCACAATATTCAGTTTAAGGACACGTTAATGTTTATGCCTTGAAAAACTACCTAAGTGCATGGGCATTACAGGTGAGGTTTCTAAAGGCTTCTTCCCTTACCGTTTTCTTTCCCTTGAGAATATAAATTACAAGGATCAAATTCCGGATAAGGCTGCCTTTGAGACACATCGTATGTCTGACAGTGAAAAGGAAGATTTTGATCGTTGGTATAGTACATTTAACGATAAGGAGTACGACATCATGAAGGAGTGTATTTCGTAATTGGTGTTCAAGATGTTAATTATTCTCGTCTCAATCCTTCGAGAAAAATTCAGGGGTATTTCCTTAGGGACCATAAGTTGTACTGTCCTGCTTGATTTGTTCTAACCATTGCTGCATTATCTTTCCTGATTTATAAAATGCATTTCATGCCTGAAAATACATTGGCTCATATAGGCCGTACTGATGATTCAAACTACTCGTATGACGGTGTGAAATGGCTTACGTTCATGGAGATTTATAAGGGTCGGCGAATCGAACATGCGAGGAATGGCGGCGAACGTAAGTTTAAAATCAAAAATAGGTATCTAAAGCCTGATGGATACGTTGAAATTCCAACTGAAGACTACGTTCCTTTTGACATTAATGATTTCTTAACTACACGGCAACTCAACGTCAATGAACAAACGTTAGAGATGAACACCAAACGTCCGCCTCCTCCAACTGGTACATCCATGAAGAAGATTGTCTTGCTCTTTCACGGATGTGTCTGGCATGGGCATCAATCATGCAAGAAAGGATTAGAAAGTCTCTGAGGCGTATCAAATCTTGATAGGTACAGTAAGACCATGAGACAGGAAGCGGATTATAAGGCTCAAGGATATGAAGTAATTAGAATATGGGAATGTGAATGGACGAAAATGGAACAAGAGTGTGAGGTCAACATTGTAAACAACATCGATGAAACACGAACGGAGAAGCTAGGAAAATATGTCCAATCAATTGGGAATGAACTCGCAAATGAGAAACTGGAGGTAGGTAAAGCCTTGTACGGGTGACGTACAGAACCCTTTGTCCCTATTACTACTCCACCCCACGGAGGCGGTTCAATTGAGTACCTAGACTTCCACATCATTGTACCCTTTTTATTTGTACACGAAAACAAAAACCCTTTCCATCAGGCCATGCCCACGAAGCTGTAGGTTAGGGACCTTCTTTCCATAGATAAGTTCGTACAAGAAATGAACACCACTTATTTCGGTCTCTCCTATGTTTCGGTATTACCTCCTAAGACCCTGTACACTCTTGTTCTACCCGCCCGATATGACAACCGGCTAATATTTTTGCTTTGTAGAACATGCAGCGAATCTGGCTATGAAGGTAAATGTAAACATACGGACTCCCAGCGTATGTTAAAAGGAGTATACTGCAGTCCGGAGTTGGAATTGGCTGAGAAGAAAGGATATAAGATCAAAAAGATCCATGAAATATGGAAATTTACACCATAAAAAGATATCTTCGGAGAATACGTTAAAACATTCTTGAAATGGAAGACTGAGGCCTCTGGTTTACCCGATGGTATAACCGATAAAGTTTGCGAAGAATTCCTTCAATTCCTGCAAGATTTCAAGGACATTGAGGGTGTAACACTTGATCCAGACAATATTGAAAGTAATCCTGGAATGAGATATATAGCCAAACTACTCCTCAATTCATTATGGGGAAAACTAGCTCAACGTATTCCAAAGAATGAAGACATCATCTGTACGAGCTACGATCAGGTCTGGGAATTAATGAAGAGAGCTGATCTTGAAGTGAGAAACATCATTGTAGCGGGTGATAAACATATAGTCGAAGTCACACACACTGGCTTCACTAATAAATCAGCAAAGGCCACAAATGTAGCTGTTGCTTCCTTTACTACGGCTTATGCTCGGGTAGAGCTATATAAACTCCTCGATTCGCTAGGTCAACGAGTACTTTACTGTGATACCGACAGTTGCGTTTTCACAGCTCGTGAAGGCCAATATATCCCAGACACTGGAAAATTCTTAAGAAACCTGACGGATGAGATAGGCAAGGAGATATAGCTGATAGTTTCGTATGCACTGGACCTAAATCCTACGCTATTCGAATAAAGAAGAATGACTCGAGTTTTGCTTACATCTTAAAAGCAAAAGGCCTAACGTTGAACAGGGACACAGAACACATAGTTAATTTTCCCCCCCCGCCCAAAGGTTTCGGGCCCAAAATAAAAGATTTTAACCCCTTTCGGGATAAAAAGATGATTAAGGATGTTGAGAGATCATAGAACTGTTGATTGGATTGGTCTTAAAACGGAACGATAATCATTACTACAATATGATCAAGGATACAGATGTAACAGCTTTAGCCGTTACGCAAATGATGAGTGAAGATGGCGTATCTTCACTTCACACAGATATCCACAATCTAGATGATTCCGATCAGCCTCATGTAAATAATGATAATCATTACCGCGAAGTTAAGGTTCCTGATATGAAAATGCGAGCTAATAAGTTAGGTAATGTCACTTTAATAAACGGAATTAAAAGGTTTCGACATACGTCGAATAAGAGGAATCTTGTTCTCGGTAGTGCCCGTACTGTAACACAGGGATTTGATGGAGAGTTAATTTCAATGTAATGTACAATTTTGATATATGTATATATTGTAGAAAAAAGAATAAATAAAATATTTATTTGTATTACTCTTTCATTGCCATTTTTATTTATTTGTTTCCGTTTATTGATTCCATTTATTTATTACATCTATTTTTATACGTAACATGACTGTAAAGTCATAGAATGTGTAGTATATAAGATGCATAAAGATAAAAAACTGTGGGTGACCTCACAGCGCAGTGCATTAAGCGCATGTACTTCAGGTATTAAGGTATGATGAAGGTATGAAACCATGACAAGCAGAGGTTCACGTCACCATTAGGGATGTGTAGTCCGCTGCTAATTAGTACCTGAAGGATCCGGAAACCCGGGTTACTCCGGAAGGCAGGTGCTCACATCCACGTTCGGGCTATGAAGATACCTTTTATTTGGCGGGACACGAGGCGGGCGGATTCGAACCAAAGGTTCAGGCGGGGCGGGAACGCGCGAACCGAAACACTGCGGATTCGAGCCACAATTTCAGACCTTGATACGGTATCAAAGCCAAGACCGAAATACCAAGGCCAAAACATCAAAAAAGGGGCTAAGTCCCTAAAGGAGGGTCAAAACTAGGAGGGAGATACGTACGACGGTTGCTTCGCAACCGTCTGGCACAACCCTTCTTTGAAGGGTTGTCTAAAAGCTACAACGCCAAAAAGCTACAAGGCCCAAAAATTAGGGTTGCCTAAAACTAGGGTTGGCCAAAAAATTAGGGTTGC
>JABUQX010072606.1:0-20592 GCA_015478945.1 Trachelipus rathkii
GCGTAGGCAGGCAGGCAAAGGCAGGCAGGCAAAGGCCAGGGCAAGGGAAAAAGGGGCAAAAAGGCAAAGGCCCAAGGCAAAGGCCAGGCTTTTTTTAGGCATTTCAGGCAGGCAGGTAAGTTCATGAATAAATCCCATATCGATTGGTACTTTCCTATTTAAGTTTTCATACAAAGTGTTTTATTTCACGATTTTACTTCTTTTTTTCCCAAATTTAACTTTCTAAAATAGCTATCAAATAGAAATTCACTGTATCACAAACGGTATAAACCCAGAGTTCAAATCAGGTGTTTATTTCAAGATTCCCCTTTTGATTTAAAGGTTTTTTGACTATTCGTAAAATGGGACATTAAAAATGTGTCCCAAAAATATATAAGAATATTTGTTATTCACAGGCAGGCAGGCAGGCAGGCAGGCAGGCAAGCAGGAGGGCAAGGCAGGCAGGCAGGCAGGCAGGCAGGCAGGCAGGCAGGCAGGCAGGCAGGCAGGCAGGCAGGCAGGTGGCAGGCAGGAAGGCGGGAAGGCAGGCAGGCAAGGCAGGCGGCGGCAGGCAGGCAAGGCAGGCAGGCAGGCAGGCAGGCAGGCAGGCAGGCAGGCAGGCAGTTTATTGAAATAACCAGTAATAGATGCAGGCAGGCATTAGGCAGGCAGGCAAGGCAGGCAGGCAGGCCAGGCAGGCAGGCGGGAAGGCAGGCAGATGCAGGTAGGCAGGAAGGCAGGCAGGCAGGCAAACGCAGGCAGGCGGCAGGCAGGCAGGCAGGCAGGCAGGCAGGCAGGCAGGCAGGCAGGCAGGCAAGTGGTTTTTTTCAACGATTTTAACTTTCTATTTTCCCATTTACTTTTCTATATAGCTATCAAATACAAATTCACTGTATCACAAAACGTATAAACCCCAGAGTTCAAATCTGGTGTTTATTTCAAGATACCTTTTGATTTAAAGTTTTTTTGACTATTCGTAAAATGGGACATTAAAAATGTCCCAAAAATATATCAGAATATTTGTTATTCGCAGGCAGGCAGGCAGGCAGGCAGGCAGGCAGGCAGGTAGGCAGGCAGGCAGGCAGGCAGGCAGGCAGGCAGGCAAGTTCAATTGAAATAACCACATATCGATGTTATATTTACTATTTAAGTTCATACAAAGTGTTTATTTCACGATTTTACTTCTTTTTCCCGCATTTACTTTCTATAGATAGCTATCAATAGAAAATTAACTGTATCACAAACGTATAAAACCCCAGAGTTCAATCAGGTGTTTATTTCAAAGATACTCTGTTTAAGGTTTTTTGACTATTTGTACAATGGGACATTTAAAAATGTTTTCATAAAATATATATATGAATATTTGTTATTCGCAGGTAGCGCCAGGCAGGCAGGCAGGCTGGCAGGCAGCTAGTTCATTGAAAAAACCACATATCGATGTTATATTTACAATTTAAGTTCATACAAAGTATTTATTTTCACAATTTTACTTCTTTTTTTCCATTTACCTTTCTATAATAGCTATCAAATAGAAATTCACTGTATAACATAACGTATTAAACCCCAGAGTTCAAAAATCAGGTGTTTTTATTTCAAGATACCCTCTTGATTTTAAAGGTTTTTTTTGACTATTTGTTAAAATGGGACATTAAAAATTTCCAGAAAATATATAAGATATTTGTTATTCGGCAAGGTAGGCAGGAAGGCAGCAGGCAGGCTAGCTAGGCAGCAGCAGGCCAGGCAGGCTGGCCAGGCGGCAGGCAGGCAGGCAGGCAGGCAGGCAGGGAGGCAGGCAGGCACCGGCAGGCGGACAGGCTGACCGCCAGGCACGCAGCTAGGCAGGCATGTAGGCAGGCAGGCAGACAGGCAGGCAGGCTAGGTCAGGCAGGCAGGCAGGCAGGCAGGAAGGTCAGGCAGGTCTGGCAGGCAGTAGTTTATTAATATATAACCACTATCTGATGTATATTTTACAATTATATTCATACATATTGTATATTTACCAATATCTCTTCCATTACCTTTCTATAATAGCTATCAAATAAAAATTCACTGTATAACAAAACGTACAAACCCTAGAGTTCAAATCAGTGTTATTTCAAGATACCTCTTGATATAAAGGTGTTTTGACTATTCGTTAAATGGGACATTAAAAATGTCCCAAATATATAAGAAATGATTTGTTATTCTGCAGGCAGTGCAGGCAGGCAGGCAGGCGGGCTGGCAGGCAGGCAGGAAAGGCAGCAGGAAGGCAGGATGGCAGGCAGGCAGGCAAAGCAGGCAGCCAGGCAAGCAGGCAGGCAGGCAGGCAGGCAGGAACAGGCAGGCAGGCAGGCAGGCAGGCGGCAGGCAGGCAGGCAGGCCAGGCAGGCAGGCAGGCAGGCGGCAGGCAGGCAGGCAGGCTTTGGCAGGCAGGCAGGCAGGCAGGCAGGCATGCAGGCAGGCTGGCAGGCAGGCAGGCAGGCAGGCAGGCAGGCAGACAGGCAGGCAGGCAGGCAGGCAGGCAGGCAGGCAGGCAAGGCGCAGACAGGCAGGCAGGCAGGCAGGAAGGCAGGCGGAAG
Organism: Trachelipus rathkii; assembly: GCA_015478945.1. Lineage (NCBI taxonomy): Eukaryota > Metazoa > Arthropoda > Malacostraca > Isopoda > Trachelipodidae > Trachelipus > Trachelipus rathkii. Next base: position 2,538 of record JABUQX010072606.1, read on the forward strand.
GCAGGCAGCAGGCAGTAGGCAGGCAGGCAGGCAGGCAGGCAGGCAGGCAGGCAGGCAGGCAGGCAGGCAGGCAGGCAGGCAGGCAGGCAGGCAGGCAGGCAGGAGGCAGGCAGGACAGGCAGGCAGACAGGCAGGCAGGCGAGGCAGGCAGGCAGGCAGGCTAGGCTTGGCGGCAGCAGGCAGGCAGGGCAGGCATGCAGGCATGCTGGCAGGCAAGGCAGGCAGGCAGGCAGGCAGGCAGGCAGGCAGGCAGGCAGGCAGGCAGGCAGGCAAGCTAGTTCATTGAAATAACGCCGATATGATGTTATATTTACAATATAAGTTCATACAAAGTATTTATTTTACAATTTTACTTCTGTTTTCCCATTTACCTTTCTATAATAGCTATCAAATAGAAATATATAAGAATATTTGTTATTCGCAGGTAGGCAGGAAGGCAGAAAGGCAGGCAGGCAGGCAGGCAGGCAGGCAGGCAGGCAGGCAGGCAGGCAGGCAGGCAGGCAGGCAGGCAGACAGGCAGGCAGGCAGGCAGGCAGGCAGGCAGGCAGGCAGGCAGACAGGGCAGGCAGGCAGGCAGGAAATGCAGGCACGGACGGCAGAGGCAGGCAGGCAGCAGGCAGGCATACAAAGTATTTATTTTACAATTTTACTTCTGTTTTCCCATTTACCTTTCTATAATAGCTATCAAATAGAAATTCACTGTATGACATAACGCATAAACCCCAGAGTTTAAATCAGGTGTTTATTTCAAGATACCTCTTGATATAAAGGTGTTTTGACTATTCGTAAAATGGGACATTAAAAATGTCCCAAAAATATATAAGAATATTTGTTATTCGCAGGCAGGCAGGCAGGCAGGCAGGACAGGCAGGCAGGCCAGTCAGGAAGGCAGGCAGGAAGGCAGGCAGGCAGGCAGGCAGGCAGGCAGGCAGGCAGGCAGGCAGGCAGGCAGGCAGGCAGGCAGGCAGGCAGGCAGGCAGGCAGGCAGGCAGGCAGGCAGGCAGGCAGGCAGGCAGGCAGCTAGTTCATTGAAATAACCACATATCGATGTTATATTTACAATTTAAGTTCATACAAAGTATTTATTTCACAATTTTACTTCTTTTTTCCCATTTACCTTTCTATAATAGCTATCAAATAGAAATACACTGTATAACAAAACGTATAAACCCCAGAGTTCAAATCAGGTGTTTTATTTTCAAGATACCTATTGATTTAAAAGGTTGTCTGGACTATACGTGCAATCGCTTGATCAAAAATGTCCCAAAATATATAAGAATATTTGTTATTCGCAGGCAAGCAGGCAGGCAGGCAGGCAGGAAGTCAGGCAGGCAGGCAGCTAGTTCAATAAAATAACCACATATCGATGTTATATTTACAATTTAAGTTCATACAAAGTATTTATTTCACAATTTTACTTCTTTTTTCCCATTTACCTTCTTATAGATGCTATCAATAGAATACACTGTAATAACAAACGTATAAACGCCCAGAGTTCATCAGGTGTTTATTTCAAGAATACCTCTTGATATAAGGTTTTTTGACTTTTCGTAAAATGGGACATTAAAATGTCCGCTAAAAATATATAAAGAATATTTTGTTTATTCATCAGGCATGCAAGGCAGGGCAGGCAGGCGATAACAAGGAGGGCAGGGCAAGGGCAGGAGGCAGGCAGGCAGGCAGGCAGGCAGGCAGGCAGGCAGGCATATCCACACAGGCAGGCAGGCAGGCAGGCAGGCAGGCAGGCAGGCAGGCAGGCAGGCAGGCAGGCAGGCAGGCAGGCAGGCAGGCAGGCAGGCAGGCAGGCAGGCAGGCAGGCAAGTGTTTATTTCACGATTTTACTTCTATTTTCCCATTTACCTTTCTATAATAGCTATCAAATAGAAATTCACTGTATCACAAAACGTATAAACCCCAGAGTTCAAATCTGGTGTTTATTTCAAGATACCTTTTGATTTAAAGGTTTTTTGACTATTCGTAAAATGGGACATTAAAAATGTCCCAAAAATATATAAGAATATCAGGCAGGCAGGCAGGCGGCAGGCAGGCAGGCAGGCAGGCAGGCAGGCAGGCAGGCAGGCAGGCAGGCAGGCAGGCAGGCAGGCAGGCAGGCAGGCAGGTAGTTCATTGAAATAATCACATATTGATGTTATATTTACTATTTAAGTTCATACAAAGTGTTTATTTCACGATTTTACTTCTTTTTTCCCATTTACCTTTCTATAATAGCTATCAAATAGAAATTAACTGTATCACAAAACGTTTAAATCCAGAGTTCAAATCAGGTGTTTTTTTCAAGATACCTCTTGATTTAAAGGTTTTTTTTTACTATTTGTTTAAATGGGACATGAAAAATGTCCAAAAATATATAAGAATCTCTGTTTACTCGCAAGTAGTCAGGAAGGCAGAAAGGCAGGCAGGCAGGCAGGCAGGCAGGCAGGCAGGCAGGCAGGCAGGCAGGCAGGCAGGCAGGCAGGCAGGCAGGCAGGCAGGCAGGCAGGGCAGGCAAGGGAGGCAGGCGGCAGGCGTAGGAAGGGCAGGCTAGGCAAAGGCAGGCAGGCCTTTTAGGCATTCAGCAGGCACGGCTAGTTCCAGTGAAATATCCCATATCGATGTATATTTCCTATTTAAGTTCATACAAAGTGTTTATTTCACGATTTAACTTCTTTTTTCCCATTTAACTTTCTAAAATAGCTATCAAATAGAAATTCACTGATCACAAAAACTTTAAATCCGAGTTTCAAATCAGGTGTTTATTTCAAGATACCTTTTGATTTAAAGGTTTTTTGACTATTCGTAAAATGGGACATTAAAAATGTCATAAAAATATATATATGAATATTTGTTATTCGCAGGTAGGCAGGCAGGCAGGCAGGCAGGCAGGCTGGCAGGCAGCTAGTTCATTGAAAAAACCACATATCGATGTTATATTTACAAATTTAAGTTTCAACAAAGTATTTATTTCAAACAATTTTTACTTCTTTTTTCCCCATTTACCTTTTCTATAATAGCTATCAAATAGAAATTCACTGTATAACATAACGTTTAAATCCAGAGTTCAAATCAGGTGTTTATTTCAAGATACCTCTTGATATAAAGGTTTTTTGACTATTCGTAAAATGGGACATTAAAAATGTCCCAAAAATATATAAGAATATTTGTTATTCACAGGCAGGCAGGCAGGCAGGCAGGCAGGCAAGCAGGAGGGCAGGCAGGCAGGCAGGCAGGCAGGCAGGCAGGCAGGCAGGCAGGCAGGCAGGCAGGCAGGCAGGCAGGCAGGCAGGCAGGCAGGCAGGCAGTTTATTGAAATAACCAGCAAGAATGCAGGCAGGCAGGCAGGCAGGCAGGCAGGCAGGAAGGCAAAATAACTGTGTAGGGCAGGCAGGCAGGCAGGCAGGCAGGCAGGCAGGCAGGCAGGCAGGCAGGCAGGCAGGCAGGCAGGCAGGCAGGAAGGCAGGCAGGCAGGCAGGCAGGCAGGCAGGCAGGCAGGCAGGCAGGCAGGCAGGCAGGCAAGTGTTTATTTCACGATTTTACTTCTATTTTCCCATTTACCTTTCTATAATAGCTATCAAATAGAAATTCACTGTATCACAAAACGTATAAACCCCAGAGTTCAAATCTGGTGTTTATTTCAAGATACCTTTTGATTTAAAGTTTTTTTACTATTCGTTAAGCTGTTCATTAAAAATGTCCCAAGAATATATAAGAATATTTGTTATTCGCAGGCAGGCAGGCAGGCAGGCAGGCAGGCAGGCAGGCAGGCAGGCAGGCAGGCAGGGCAGGGCTAGAAGGTCGGCAGTTCATTGAAATAACCAAATATCGATGTTATATTTACTATTTAGGTTCATATAAAGTGTTTATTTCACGATTTTACTTCTTTTCCCATTTACCTTTCTATAATAGCTATCAAATAGAAATTTAACTGTATCACAAAACGTATAAACCCCAGAGTTCAATCAGGTGTTTATTTCAAGATACCTCTTGATTTAAAGGTTTTTTTGACTATTTGTAAAATGGGACATTAAAAATGTCCATAAAAATAATATATATAATATTTGTATCGCAGGTAGCAGGCCGGCAGGCAAGGCAGTGCTAGGCTGGCAGGCAGTAGTTCATTGAAAAAAACACATATCGAGTTATATTTCAATTAAGTTCTTACTAATAGGATTTGTTTTAATTTTATATTCTTTTTTTTTCGCCATTTACCTTTCTATAATAGCTATCAAATAGAAATTTCCTGTATCACATAACGTATGAAACCCAGAGTTTAAATCAGGTGTTTATTTAAGATACCTCTTTATATAAAGGTTTTTTTGACTATTCGTAAATGGGACATTAAAATGTCCCAAAATATAAAGGATATTTATTATTCAGTAGGCAGGCAGGCAGGCAGGCAGGCAGGCAGGCAGGCAGGCAGGCAGGCAGGCAGGCAGGCAGGCAGGCAGGCAGGCAGGCAGGCAGGCAGGCAGGCACGCAGGCACGCAGGCACGCAGGCACGCAGGCACGCAGGCACGCAGGCCGCAGGCACGCAAAGGCACGCAGGTAGTTCATTTGAAATACCACTATGATGTTATATTTCCTGTTTAAGTTCATACAAAGTGGTTATTTTAACGATTTTACTTCTTTTTTCAATTTACTTTCTATAATAGCTATCAATTAGAAATTCACTGATCACAAAACGTATAAACCCCAGAGTTCAAATCAGGTGTTTTATTTCAAGATACCTCTTGATTTAAAGGTTTTTTGACTAATTTGTAAAAGGGAACATTAAAAATGTCCCAAAAATATATAAGAATATTTGTTATTGGCAGGCAGGCAGGCAGGCAGGCAGGCAGGCAGGCAGGCAGCGGCCAGCAGGCAGGCAGGCAGGCAGTAGTTCCATGAAATAATCACATTTCGATGTTATATTTCCTATTTAAGTTCATACAAAATGTTTATTTCACGATTTTACTTCTTTTCCCATTTACCTTTCTATAATAGCTATCAAATTGAAATTAACTGTATAACAAAACGTTTAAACCAGAGTTCAATCAGGTGTTTATTTCAAGATACCTCTTGATTTAAAGGTTTTTTGACTATTCGTAAAATGGGACATTAAAAATCGTCATAAAAATAATATAGAATATTTGTTTATTTCGGCAGGTAGGGCAGGCAGCATGGTTCGGCGGGCAAGCAGGCAGGCCAGGCGGCAAGCAGGTAGGCAGGCAGGCAGGCTAATCAGGCAGGCAGGCAGGCAGGCAGGCAGGTAGGCAGGCAGGCAGGCAGGCAGGCAGGCAGGCAGGCAGGCAGGCAGGCAGGCAGGCAGGCAGGCAGGCAGGCAGGCAGGCAGTGTAGACCTCGGTGGTCGCTCAGTCACGCAGGCCAGGCAGGTAGTTCATTGAAATAACCATATATCGATGTTATATTTCTTGTTTAAGTTCATACAAAGTGTTTATTTCACGATTTTACTTCTTTTTTCCCATTTACCTTTCTATAATAGCTATCAAATAGAAATTAACTGTATCACAAAACGTATAAACCCCAGAGTTCAAATTAAATTTCTATTTCAAGATACCTCTTGATTTAAAGGTTTTTTGACTATTTGTAAAATGGGACATTAAAAATGTCCCAAAAATATATAAGAATATTTGTTATTCGCAGGTAGTCAGGAAGGCAGAAAGGCAGGCAGGCAGGCAGGCAGGCAGGCAGGCAGGCAGGCAGGCAGGCAGGCAGGCAGGCTAGGCAGGCAGGCAGGCAGGCAGGCAGGCAGGCAGGCGGGAGGCAGGCAGGCAGGCAGGCAAGGCAGGCAGGCAGGCAGGCAGGCAGGCAGGCAGGCAGGCAGGCAGGCAGGCAGGCAAGGCAGGCAGGCAAGGCAGGCGGCGGAAGGCAGTGCAGGCAAGGCAGGCAGGCTTTAGGCATTCAGAACAGGCAGGTAGTTTCCATGAAATAATCCCCTATCGATGTTATATTTTCCTATTTAAAGTTCAATACAAAGTGGTTTATTTCACGATTTTAACTTCTTTTTTCCCATTAACTTTCTAAATAGCTATCAATAGAATTCACTGTATCACAAACGTTTAAATTCCAGAGTTTCAAATCAGGTGTTATTTCAAGATACCTCTTGATTTTAAAGGTTTTTTGACTATTCTTAAAATGGGACATTAAAAATGTATAAAAAAAAATATAGAATATTAGTTATTCGCAGGTAGCAGGGCAGGCAGGCAGGCAGGCCAGGCAGCAGGCAGGCAGGCAGGCAGGCAGGCAGGCAGTATTGAAAATAACCAGTATAGATGCCAGGCGAGCCCAAGTGCAGGCAGGCAGGCAGGCAGGCAGGCCAGGCAGGCAGGAGGCAGGCAGGCAGGCGGAGGCAGGCAGGTAAGGGCGGGAGGCAGGCAGGCAGGCAGGCAGGTGTCAGGCAGGCAGGCAGCAGGCAGGCAGCAAGTGTTTATTTCACGATTTTATTTCTACTTTTTTCCCATTTACCTTTCTATAAAAGCTATCAAATAGAAATTCAATGTATCACATAACTTATGAACCCCAGAGTTTCAATCTGGTGTTTTATTTCAAAGATACCTTTTGAATTTAAAAGTTTTTTGACTATTCGTAAAATGGGCATAAAATGTCCCAAAAATATATCAGAATATTTGTTATCCGCAGGCAGGCAGGCAGGCAGGGCAAAGGCAGGCAGGCAGGCAGGCAGGCAGGCAGGCAGGCAGGCAGGCAGGCAGGCAGGCAGGCAGTTCATTGAAATAACCACATATCGATGTTATATTTACTATTTAAGTTCATACAAAGTGTTTATTTCACGATTTTACTTCTTTTTTCCCATTTACCTTTCTTACTGCTATCAAATAGAAAATTAACTGTATCACAAAGCGTAAAAACCCCAGGTTCAATCAAGGTGTTTATTTCAGATACCTCTGATTTAAAGGTTTTTTGACTATTTGTAAAATGACATTAAAAATGTCATAAAAATATATATAGAATATTGATGTCCTAGTTTCGCAGGCAGGCAGGCAGGCTGGCAGGCAGCTAGTTCATTGAAAAAACCACATATCGATGTTATATTTACAATTTAAGTTCATACAAATATTTATTTCACAATTTTACTTCTTTTTTTCCCATTTACCTTTCTATAATAGCTATCAAATAGAAATTCACTGTATAACATAACGTTTAAATCCAGAGTTCAAATCAGGTGTTTATTTCAAGATACCTCTTGATATAAAGGTTTTTTGACTATTCGTAAAATGGGACATTAAAAATGTCATAAAAATATATAAGAATATTTGTTATTCACAGGCAGGCAGGCAGGCAGGCAGGCAGGCAGGCAAAAAGGCATCCGCGGACAGGCAGGCAGGCAGGCACGCAGGCACGCAGGCACGCAGGCACGCAGGCAGCGCAGGCAGGCAGGCACGCAGGCACGCAGGCACGCAGGCACGCAGGTAGTTCATTGAAATAACCACATATCGATGTTATATTTCCTGTTTAAGTTCATACAAAGTGTTTATTTCAAGATTTTACTTCTTTTTTCCCATTTACCTTTCTATAATAGCTATCAAATAAAAATTAACTGTATCACAAAACGTATAAACTCCAGAGTTCAAATCAGGTGTTTATTTCAAGATACCTCTTGATTTAAAGGTTTTTTGACTATTTGTAAAATGGGACATTAAAAATGTCCCAAAAATATATAAGAATATTTGTTATTCGCAGGTAGGCAGGAAGGCAGGCAGGCAGGCAGGCAGGCAGGCAGGCAGGCAGGCAGGCAGGCAGGCAGGCAGGCAGGCAGGCAGGCAGGCAGGCAGGCAGGCAGGCAGGCAGGCAGGCAGGCAGGCAGGCAGGCAGGCAGGAAGGCAGGCAGGCTGGCAGGCAGCTAGTTCATTAAAATAACCACATATCGATGTTATATTTACAATTTAAATTCATACAAAGTATTTATTTCACAATTTTACTTCCTTTTTTCCATTTACCTTTCTCTAATAAGCTATAAAATAGAAAAAATTCACACTGTACATAACAATAACGTATAAACCCCAGAGTTCAAATCAGGTGTTTATTTCAAGATACCTCTTGATATAAAGGTTTTTTGACTATTCGTAAAATGGGACATTATAACACAACAAATAATGAATATTTGTTATTCGCAGGCAGGCAGGCAGGCAGGCAGGCAGGCAGGCAGGCAGGCAGGCAGGCAGGCAGGAAGGCAGGAAGGCAGGCAGGAAGGCAGGCAGGCAGGCAGGCAGGCAGTTTATTGAAATAACCAGTGATGTAGATGTTATATTTTTCTATTTAAGTTCATACAAAGTGTTTATTTCACGATTTTACTTCTTTTTTCCCATTTACCTTTCTATAATAGCTATCAAATAGAAATTCACTGTATCACAAAACGTATAAACCCCAGAGTTCAAATCTGGTGTTTATTTCAAGATACCTCTTGATTTAAAGGCAGGCAGGCAGGCAGGCAGGCAGGCAGGCAGGCAGGCAGGCAGGAAGGCAGGCAGGAAGGCAGGCAGGCAGGCAGGCAGGCAGGCAGGCAGCAGGCAGGCAGGCAGGCGGGCAGGCAGGCAGGCAGGCAGGCAGCAGGTCAGGCAGGCAGGCAGGCATGCAGGCAAGCAGGCAGGCAGGCATCAGGCAGGCAGGCAGGCAGGCAGGCAGGTAGGCAGGCAGGCAGGCAGGCAGGCAGGCAGGCAGGCAGGCAGGCAGGCAGGCAGGCAGGCAGGCAGGCAGGCAGGCAGGCAAGCAGCAGGCAGGGCAGGCAGGCAGGAAGGGCAGGCAGGCAGGCAGGCAGGCAGGCAGGCAGCAGGCAGGCAGGCAGGCAGGCAGGCAGGCAGGCAGGCAGGCAGGCAGGTAGGCAGGCAGGCAGGCAGGCAGGCAGGCTAAAACCTATTCGTAAAATGGGACATTAAAAATGTCCCAAAAATATATAGGAATATTTGTTATTCGCAGGCAGGCAGGCAGGCAGGCAGTCAGACAGGTACAGGCAGGCAGGCAGTCAGGCAGGCAGGCAGGCAGGCACTCCAGGCAGGCAGGCAGGCAATGGCGGCAGCAGGTAGGGCAGGCAGGCCAGGCAGGCAGGCAGGCAAAGAGGAAGGCAGGCAGGCAGCCAGGCAGGCAAGGCAGGCAGCCAGGAGGCAGCAAAAAACCTATTCGTGAAAAGGGTCATAAAAAATGTCCCAAAAATATATAAGAAATATTTGTTATTCGCAGGCAGGCAGGCAAGCGCAGGCAGACAAGCAGGCAGGCAGCAAGCAGGCAGGCAGGAAGGCAGGATGGCAGGCAGCAGGCAAAAACCTATTCGTAAAATGGGACATGAAAAATGTCCAAAAAATATATAGGAATAATTTGCTATTCGCAGGCCAGGCAGGCAGGCAAGGCAAGCAGGCACGCAAAGCAGGCAGGAGGAAGGCAGGCAGACAGGAAAGGCAGGCAGGCAGGCAGGCAGGCCAGGCAGGCAGGCAATGGCAGGCAGGCAGGCAGAGGGCAAGGCAGGCAGGCAAGGCAGGCAGGCAGGCAGGCAGGAGGCAGGCAGGCAGGATGGCAGGCAAGGATGCAGGCAGGCAGGCGGCAGGGCAGCAGGCAGGCAGGCAGGCAGGCAGGCAGGCAGGCAGGCAGGCAGGCTGGCAAAAAACCTAATTCGTAAAATGGGACATGAAAAATGTCCCAAAAATATATAGGAATAATTGCTATTCGCAGGCAGGCAGGCAGGCAGGCAAGCAGGCAGGCAAGCAGGCAGGCAGGAAGGCAGGCAGACAGGAAGGCAGGCAGGCAGGCAGGCAGCAGGCAGGCAGCAGGCAGGCAGGCAGGCAGGCAGGCAGGCAGGCAGGCAGGCAGGCAGGCAGGCAGGCAGGCAGGCAGGCAGGCAGGCAGGCAGGCAGGCAGGCAGGCAGGCAGGCAGGCAGGCAGGCAGGCAGGCAGGCAGACAGGCAGGCAGGCAGGCAGGCAGGCAGGCAGGCAGGCAGGCAGACAGGCAGGCAGGCAGGGAGGCAGGCAGGCAGGCAGGCAGGCAGGCAGGCAGGCAGGCAGGCAGGAAGGAAGGAAGGCAGGAAGGAAGGCAGGCAGGCAGGCAGGCAGGCAAGGAAGGCAGGCAGGAAGCAGGCAGGCAGGCAGGCAGGCAGGCAGGCAGGCAGGCAGGCAGGCAGGCAGGCAGGCAGGCAGGCAGGCAGGCAGGCAGGCAGGCAGGCAGGCAGGCAGGCAGGCAGGCAGGCAGGCAGGCAGGCAGGCAGGCAGGCAGGCAGGCATGCAAGGAAGGAAGGCAGGCAGGTAGGAAGGCAGGAATGCAGTTAAGGCAGGGCAGGCAAGGCAGGCAGGCAGGCAGCAGGCAGGCACGCAGGAGCAGGCCAGGCAGGCAGGCAGGCAAGGCAGGCAGGCAGGCTAGGCAGGCAGGCAAGGCAGTGAATGGGAAAAACCGTATCGATGTTATTTTACTATTTAAATTCATACAAAGGTTTATTTCACGATTTACTTCTTTTTTTAAATTTACATCCGCTCTATAATAGCTATCGAATAGAAATTCACTGTATCAACACATAACGTAAGAACCCCAGAGTTCAAATCTTATTTTTATTTTAAGATACCTCTTGAATTAAAGGTTTTTTGACTACAGGTTTTTTATTTTTAGATTAAAGAAATTATCTACTGGTGCTGTGCAGTGCATGCTTCCGCTAAAATCTATTCAGGCAGGCAGGCAGGCAGGCAGGCAGGCAGGCAGGCAGGCAGGCAGGCAGGCAGGCAGGCAGGCAGGCAGGCAGGCAGGCAGGCAGGCAGGCAGGCAGGCAGGCAGGCAGGCAGGCAGTGAGGGAAGCAGGCAGGCAGGCAGGCAGGCAGGCAGGCAGGCAGGCAGGCTAAAACCTATTCGTAAAATAAGACATAAAAAATGTCCATAAATATATAGGAATATTTGTTATTCGCAGGCAGGTGCAGGCAGGCAGGCAGGCCAGGCAGGCAGGAGGCGGCAGAACAGGCAGGCCAGAGCCAGGAAGGCATTGCAGGCAAGCAGGCAAGGCAAGCAGGCAGGCGACAGCAGGAGGCAGGCAAGGCAGGCCGGCAGCAGGCAGGCAGGCAGGCAGGCAGGCATGCATGCAGGCAGGCAGGCAGGCAGGCAGGCAGGCAGGCAGGCTGGCAGGCAGGCAGGCAGGCAGGTAGGCAGGCAGGCTAAACCTATTCGTAAAAATGGGAACATGGAAAAAAAGTCAAAAAAATATATGGAATATTTATTAATTTCGCAGGCAAGGCAGGCAGGCAGGCAGGCAGGCAGAACAGGCAGGCAGGCAGGCAGGCAGGCAGGCAAGGCAGGCAGGCAGTATGCCATACGGCCAGGGAAAAAAGCAGGCAGGCAGGCAGGCAAGATAGACAGGCAGGCGGAAAGGCAACCAGGCAGGCAGGCTAAAAACCTATTCCGTAACATGGGACTGAAAAAATGTCACAAAATATAAAAGAATATTTGAGTCAGGCAAGCCGGCAGGCAAGCAGGCAGGCAGGCAGGCAGGCAGGCAGGCAGGCAGGCAGGAAGCAGGCAGGCAGGTAGGCAGGAGGCAGGCAGGCAGGCAGGCAGGCAGGCAGGCAGGCAGGCAGGCAGGCAGGCAGGCAGGCAGGCAGGCAGGCAGGAAGGCAGGCAGGCAGGCAGGCAGGCAGGCAGGCAGGCAGGCAGGCAGGCAGGCAGGCAGGCAGGCAGGCAGGCAGGAAGGCAGGCTAAAACCTATTCGTAAAATGGGACATGAAAAATGTCCCAAAAATATATAGAAATATTTGTTATTCGCAAGGCAGGCAAGGCAAGTCAGGCAGAACAGCAGGCTAGGCAGGCAGGGCAGGCAGGCAGGATGCAGGCAGGCTAAAGCCTAATCGTAAATGGGACATGAAAAATGTCCAAAAATATATAGGAATAATTGCTATTCGCAGGCAGGCAGGCAGGCAGGCAAGCAGGCAGGCAGGCAGGCAGGCAGGAAGGCAGGCAGACAGGAAGGCAGGCAGGCAGGCAGGCAGGAAGGCGGACGGCGAGGGATGGCACGGCAGGCAAGGCAGGCAGGCAGCGGCAGGCAGGCAGCAGGGAGCAGGAAGTGCAGGCAGGCAGGCAGGCAGGATGGCAGGAAGGCAAGGCAGGCAGGCAGGCAGGCAGGCAGGCAGGCAGGCAGGCAGGCAGGCAGCAGGCAGGCCAGGCCAGGCGGCAGGGGCAAGGCAGGCAGCAAAAACCTATTCCGCAAAATGGGCCATGAAAATGTACCAAAAAGATATATATGAATATTTGTTAGTCGCCAGGCAGGCAGGCAGGCAGGCAGGCAGGTAGGCCAGGCAGGCAGGCAGGCAGGCAGGCAGGCAGGAAGCAGGCAGGGAAAGGCAGGCAGGCAGGCAGGCAGGCAGGCAGGCAGGCAGGCCAGCCAGACAGGCAGGCAGGCAGGCAGGCAGGCAGGCAGGCAGGCAGGCAGGCAGGCAAGGGCAGGCAGGCAGTCGGCAGGCAGGCAGGCAGGCAGGAAGGTAGGCAGGCAGGCAGTTCAGGCAGGTAGGCAGCCAGGCAGGCCAGGCAGGCCAGCAGGCAGGCAGGCAGGCAGCAGGCAGACAGGCAGGCAGGAAGGCAGCCAGGGCCAGGCAGGCTAAAACCCTATTCGTAAATGGGACAAAATGAAAAAATGTCCCAAAATATATCGGAATATTTTGTTATTCGCAGGCAGCAGGCAGGCAGGCAGGCAGGCAGGCAGACAGGAGGCAGGCAGGCAGGCAGGCAGGCAGGCAGGCAGGCAGGCAGTCAAGCAAGCTACCCGATACAGGCAGGCAGGCAGGTAGGCAGGTCCGCAGGCAGGCCAGGCAGGCAGGCAGGCAGGCAGGCAGGCAGGCAGGCAGGCAGGCAGGCAGGCAGGCAGGCAGGCAGGCAGGCAGGCAGGCAGGCTAAAACCTATTCGTAAAATGGGACAGGCAGGCAGGCAGGCAGGCAGGCAGGCAGGCAGGCAGGCAGGCAGGCAGCCAGGAAGGCAGGCAAAAACCTATTCGCAAAATGGGACATGAAAAATGTCCCAAAAATATATAGGAATATTTGCTATTCGCAGGCAGGCAGGCAGTCAAGGCAGACAAGGCAGGCAGGCCAGGCGGCAGGCGGCAGGCTGGGGCGGCAGGCTAACCTAATTCGTAAAATGGGACTTTGAAAAAATGTCCCAAAAATTAATGATAATTTGCTATTCGCAGGCCAGGCGGCAGGCAGGCATGCAGGCAGTCAAGCAGGCAGGCAGGAAGGCAGGCAGACAGGAAGGCAAGGCAGGCAGGCAGGCGGCAGGCATGGATGGCCAGGTTATGGCAGAGGGTCAACGCTGGGCGCTCAGGCAGCGGCGTGCTGTGCTGTCGAGCTGCCAGTGCACCGGTGCGCACGTGGCTTAGTCAGTTTTCTAGGGCGTGGCTCAGGGTCGGAGTGTCAACCGCGTCGGCAGTGCGTCACGTGGTCACACGTGGCAGGCCTGGCTGCCCCTTGCCCAGTGGCACGTGCGCTGACAGCTGCGCCTATGAGCCTGCCTAACAGCGTGCCGCACTGGCAAGGCATGGCAAGCCGCAGGCCTGGCCAAGACCGGCCAGTGGCAAGGTGCCTCAGCCGTGCCCTCAGGCACCCTGCGCTGAGCAGGCAGTGGCAAGGCAGCCTGCACGTGGCCCAGGTCAGAGGTCTGCCATGGCAGCCGTGCCTGCCGGCCTATGGCCAAGTGAGCGCTCTAGCGCAGCGTTCCCTGGCCACGCAGGCTGCCTGCCTGCCTGCCTGCCTGCCTGCCTGCCTCAGGCCGGTCAGCCCTATGGCTCACTGGGCAGGCAGCTGGCACCTAGCCGCAGTGGCACGGGACACTGCGTCAAGTGCAAGCGGCAGGCAGCGTCAGGGCAGCCTGGACCGTCCCTGCGCAGGCCAGGCAGCAGGCCAGGTGCAAATCCTGGCAGAAGTCAAGCGCCAGCACCAGGCACGGACCTGCCTGCCTGCCTGCCTGCCTGCCTGCGTTCTGTCTGCCTGCCTTCCGACTGCCTGCTTGCAGGCACGACTGCCCTGCATGCCTGCCATGCCGCCTGCTGCGAATAGCAAATTTATCCTATAAAATTTTGGGGACATTTTTTCAAAGTCCCATTTTAACGAATAGGTTTTTAGCCTGCCTGCGCATCCACCAGCACGTTCAGGTTGCTCTGCTTTGCATCGGCACTGGCCTGCGCTGCTCGAAATAACAACACGTGACTAAACTCGCTATGAGCATTTTAGGGAACACCTATGTTTCTCATGTCCCATCTTATGGTCAGGCGAATAGAGGTTTTTGCCTGCCTTCCTGGCTGCCTGCCTAGCCGGCAGTGCCGTCAGGCCCTGCCACTTAGCGCTGCCTGCCTAATGGCTGCCACGTGGGGCAGGCCCACGTCGAGTCTCATCTGACATAAAGATCACCACTGCCTAGGCTGCCTTCGCCTGCCGACTGTTACATCTGACTTCTGACCCATTGCTTATAGACTCCTGTCTATGCACTAAGCATGGCTTTGCTTCTATTTTCCTACGTATATTTCCACTGGCTCTGCACCTGTCGCATCCTTACCAGCATCGTTCAGGTCTCTGCTTCTACTGTCACTGCCTATGACTGGTACCTTCTGACATGAGACACATTGCCCCACTTGCTTATCAAGCCATATACAGAATCCTGAAGAGAAAAAATTCCATTCTCATTGCGTTCATTATTATGCGCCGTTGCTACCGACTGTACTATTTGTTTCATAGATACTGTGCGGGCCGTTGGTCGCAATTATTGAGAGTGCTTCGCTGCCATCATGGGCCGGGTATATATTCAATAATTATATTTTACGATTAAAGTAATTTATGCGAGCTGGTGACTCAGTTGTTCGAGCCATGCCTTCCCGCTAAATGTCCCCTACATTCAGTGTCAGGTCTTAGGCGAACAGGGAACTAGGTCAAGGCATAGGTCAGGCGAGGCTAGCACGCTGCCTGGCGCATGCGAACAGGCCTCTAGCCTGCCCTCAGACAGTCCAGTGGATAGGCCTATGAGCATGACACGTGCCACGCGTGCAGGCCTGCAACTGGCAGGCAGTGCCTGCGTGGGGCTCAGGCGTGCCTCAGACTGGCCAGCTGCCTCGCGCTGCCTAGGCTGCCCATGCCCTGCCCGCCTGCCATGCGCTGCCATGCCGTGCCTGCCATGGCCTGCCTGCCTGCCTGCCTGGCCATGCCTGGCCGTGCCCTGCCTGCAGGCCTGGCCTGTCTGCAGCCTGCCTTGAACGCTGCTGGCCTGCCTGCACAGCTGCGCTGGGCCTGCCAGCTGCTGCCTCACGTGCGTGTAGCCGGCCACATGGCCTGGCCTGCCTGCCCAGCGGCAGCGCAGTAGGCAGGCACGGCAGGCATGTAGTCAGAGCCCGTCGGAGGCACCGGCAGGTCAGGCCTAGGCTATAGATCTAGCCGTAGACGACGTATATATAAAGACATAAAATGTATCCATACAATATTAATTATAAGGCATATTATTTTGTTATGTGATTACTGCAGAGCTATAAGTTTGTGCGCAGGTAGGGTTTCATGGCAGGTGCAGCCGTCAATGGGCAGGACACTGGACCAGGGATGGCAGATGGGTGGGGGATAGGCCAAGCAGCAGGCCACGCTAGGCCCAGCCCAGTGCGACCACTGCCTTGCCCTGAGGCCTGCCTGCCAGTGGGCTCGCCGTGCCTGCTGGCCTAGCGCCATTCTGAGCTAGGCCTGCGCAGGACATGCGCATGCGCTATGCGCTAGGGCCGCCTGCATGCGCAGTGCCTGCACTGCCCATGACAGAGTCAGCGCTATGGCTGGCTAGGCAGGTGCCATGCCAGCTAGCGCTTAGGGCCACTACCGCCAGCTGTCCATAGCTGAGCACACTCTACTTCCTCTGTAACTAGACTGGGACTAAGCCTTCATGCTAGATGCATGCCTGCCTTCCTGCATGTCGTACAATAACATTTATAGTACTCATAGATACCTGCTTCATGTCTAATCCTCGCAGGCAGGCGCTAGCGCTAGGCGCTAGGTGCGAGAGAGCTAGGCAGAGCAGAACAGGAGGTTCAGGATCAGGCCCTATATCACAGGCAGTGCATAGTGCGAGACAAGTTGTTTCATGTCCATTTACGAACCAGGGTCTATTGAGCTGCGCCATGCGCAGCCTGCAGTGCCTGCCTGCTGCGCCTGGCCTGTCTGCCTGACTCCCTGCCTCGACGCTCGCTGAAATGAACAACAGTTTGCAGTATATCTCTAGGCAGGCAGTGTCTAGGGGCACAGTTGTCAATAGTACCGACACATGGTCAGTGCTAGCGCAGAGCAATCAGCGAGGCTAGGCCTAGTGTCTCACAACAACGCCTATTCGCTCTTATACATGGGCGGACATGCAATAGACTGCTCGCGCCATAAACCTGTCACTACTTGACCTTGCGATGCCCATATTGCCTTGCTTGCTCTTTATTGTGGCGCCCGCACGGGCGAGGCCATGGTGCCTGCATTCCTGCGACGCTGCAGTGCCTGAGCCTGAGACTTGCCATGCCTGGCCTGCCTGCTGCCCTGCCCTGCCGCCTGCCTGCCTGCCTGCCTGCCTGCCGTGCCGTGCCTAGGCCTGCCTGCAGCGTCAGCCTGCTGGCCTGCTGCACATGCCGCATGTCCTGGCCCTATGGCAGCCTTGCCAGAAGCGGGATGTGCCACGGCAGGCCTGGCAGGCCAGGCTAAAAACCTTTCGTAAAATGGGACATGAAAAATGTCCAAAAATATATAGGAATAATTGCTATTCGCAGGCAGGCAGGCATGCAGGCAAGCAGGTCATCGCAAGCAACGCAGTCAGGAAGGCAGGCATCGCAGGAACGCAGGCAGGCAGGCAGTGCATTGAAATAACCATATATCGATCGCCGGCAGCTCGAAGCCAGGAGGGCAAGGCAGGCACGAAGGCAGGCAGGCAGGCAGGCAGGCAGGCGGCCAGGCAGGATGGCAGGCAGGCAGGCAGGTCAGGCAGGCAGGCAGGCCAGCAAGTCAAGCAAGGCAATCAGGCTGCAAGGCAGGCAGGCAGGCAGGCAGCAGGCAGGCAAGCAAAAACCTATTGCGCAAAAGTGGGACATTGAAAAATGTTTCCCAATAAATTATATAGGATAATTTGCTATTCGCGGCAGGCAGGCAGGCGGTCTGCAGGCACGCAAAGACAGGCAGGTAAGGCAGGCCAGTAGACAGGCAGGCAGGCAGGCCAGGATGGCAGGCGATGTGCAGGCAGGCAGGCTAGGCAGGCAGGCAGGATGTAAAGTTAAAGTTTATATAAAGTTCATATAAAGGCAGGGAGCAGGCAAGGCAGGAAGGCAGCCAGGCAGGCAGGCAGGCAGGCAGGCAGGCAGGCAGGCAGGCAGGCAGACAGGCAGGCAGGCAGGCAGGCAGGCAGGCAGGCAGGCAGGCAGGCAGGCAGGCAGGCAGGCAGGCAGGCAGGCAGGCAAGCAGGCGGGCAGGCAAGGAAGGCAGGCAGGAAGGATGGAGGAATAGGTTGCAGGCAGGCAGGCAGAGGCAGGAAGGCAGGCAGGCAGGCAGGCAGGCAGGCAGGCAGGCAGGCAAGCAGGCAGGCAGGCAGGCAGCAGGCAGGCAGGCAGGCAGCAGGCAGGCGGCAGGCAGGCAGGCAGGCAGGCAGGCAGGCAGGCAGGCAGGCAGGCAGGCAGGCAGGCAGGCAGGCAGGCAAGCAGGCAGGCAGGCAGGCAGGCAGGCAGGCAGGCAGGCCAGGCAGGCAGGCAGCCAGGCAGGCAGGCAGGCAGGCAGGCACGCAGGCAGGCAGGCAGGCAGGCAGGCAGGCAGGCAGGCAGGCAGGCAGGCAGGCAGGCAGGCAGTTCATTGAAAAAAACACATATCGATGTTATATTTACTATTTAAATTCATACAAAGTGTTTATTTCACGATTTTACTTCCTTTTTCCCATTTATCGTTCTATAATAGCTATCGAATAGAAATTCACTGTATCACACATAACGTATGAACCCCAGAGTTCAAATCTTATTTTTATTTTAAGATACCTCTTGAATTAAAGGTTTTTTGACTACAGGTTTTTTATTTTTAGATTAAAGAAATTATCTACTGGTGCTGTGCAGTGCA
>JABUQX010072607.1:0-32500 GCA_015478945.1 Trachelipus rathkii
CTCCTATATAATAATATATAATATTTATAATATATTAATATATATATATATATATATATATATATATAATATATTATATATATATATAAATACACCACTCAGAATAAATAATCCCTATATATATATATATAAGTACAAGAATTAATACCTATATTCGGATTTTAATTTGGGAATGAGTTATATAGAACCTTAAATTAAAAACTACCCTATTTCTCCAGGGGACCCCATAAAAGATCAGAGCTAACAAAGACCCTGTACTTTCCAAGTGTAGGTTGGTTCGAGTCGAGTCGAGAACCTAAGGCCCGGCTTGCCATTTTTTGAAACACATGGTACACTTAATACTATACCAGCTGACAAGCCGAAGGCAGTGCGTGGAAGTCTCAAGGATCGTAGCATACAGAGACAAAAGAGGCTTTCGGACGGAGCAATCTACGTCGGGCAAACGAGGTGGGCGCGAGTGATATAAGTATTCCACAGTATATAAGAGACCAGAAGAGCCATTCAACACATATGTGAGAGATTGATACTCGGGCGGGTACGGGCTTGTAGGTTTGCGGATGGTTGAGCGGTCTTGATGAGATATTGGAGTGCGCTACATTTTACGGCAAACCTGATAGTGAGAGCACGCCTACCTTAGCCGAATTCCCAGTGCCAGATATAATCGTAGGAATATAGCGAGCAAACGGCGACGTGCAAGCCGTTCCACCGCGAGTGGTGCCAGTTACCTCCATATGGGTCGGAACCGTCAGTAACGGCGGTGACGTTTCACTTGATATCTAAAAAATACATTCCCATGTACCTTCATGAATAAGCCCCTGGATAATGCCGGTCGGTCAGCATAAGGCAACTTTAGCCAGCTAAAGCTCGCTTAATGAAAGAGATCTAACCAAGCGCTTCAACTTTATCAGCCGGGCTTAAGCCCGGGCTAAAGGAAGCGGTATTAGGAATATATTACCCGCCTCTCCCACCGACTTGCCTTTCGCGCAATCTTCCTCCCCTACTTATAGTATAAGTTCAGTAAAGATTAACAGTACCTATATATTATACGTATATATATATCTATATGAATCTAATATACTATACTAACGTATTATATGAGTAAAGTCATTATATATTTAATAATATAATTATATTTATAATATTATATTATAAATATATTATTTAATTATTATTATATAAAATATATATTATTATTATAATTATCTATAACTTCGTATTATCTAAATATACTCTATTCCACTCTAATTGCATTTCAATTTATTCCCTTAAACGGGGTGAATTAGGAATAGGACCTAAAAATCGACTTTATTTAAATTTATTTATCTTTTGGAAAATTATTTAATTATTATATATAACATTTCAATGTGAGGGGAACACAGGTTAAAATTAAAGCGAATGCGTGGGTAATTATGCATGCTGAGCCGGAGGGTGCAAAATTTAAAATGGAGGTTCATAACAATCCGACTTGTAACTATTAAGTGTAAAATGAATAAACCACGTTTAAACTTCCAGCTGTTAGCAGAATGGGGAAAAGGTTCTGAATCGGGAGGAATGTGCGAATCTAAAAAACGTGAGTCCATTTCATGTCGCGGATATAATTAATAAAACCGCCTACAGACACTCACATGGCACAAGGAAACTGATAAGAGTGCGACGACTAAATCGAACTGACTTCGCTCATGTGAGAGTATAGTAAAAGATTGGCCACCCATTGCTAGTGAGTGTGAGTATGTGTTCGCTACTGTGTGCTGAATCTCCTGTATCACACGCGATTTAGATGAACCAGGATTGAATATGTCTAATGAGACAAACATGTGCAATGTCATTGCAGCGTTAAGCTCTGGACATATCACTCTTTGTATCACGGCTATATCGGATATTTTTAGGGTTTATGTGTTTTTTCCTTATATCCCCATCATCTTTCCTGGAAGACCGCTTCTGCGTATTCGGCGGTAATGAGACTTTTTATACTTAATTATTGGCATCAACAAAAAACAAGGGTGCCACTTTTCATTAATACATGATCATGCAAAGTGAGATAAGTACATGGGGAAACTTTAGTGTGTGGGTTAATAAATACAAAACAATTATTAGATGCTTTATTGAAGGAAACAATTAAGATCTCGAAGGCCAACGAAGGCTGGCCTCACTTCCAACGGACAAGAATAAAACACTCTTCATAATAGCAGGCTTTGCACCTGGCGAGAAGAATCGAAGGCATTTTTGCCCGGGAACACTACCACTTTGGACCGTTGAGCGGTCGGAGAGTAGGACGGAGCAGAAATAATACTTTTTTTTGAGCGAATGAGTTCAAGACGTTCCGATGGGAGTGACGGTCTATACACCTCTTCCCAATCCGCCAAAGCGCTCGCATTCAAAGAGCTATCTCTATCGGATCAAGATGGAGGTGCGGCAATGAATATGCGGAATATATTAACGGCTGATTTGTGGAGTGGATCTGCTCAATAGAATTTCTGAGGGCGCAGAGAATGCACTTTAACAGGGAATAATGTTTATTCTCTATCGTATTAGCTCTATCAGAGCACCGTAATAAAGAAACGAGCTCCAAACATCAGCAGACGTACGGCAAATAATGACGACTCCTGAGCCAAGTGTAAATTGGTTCCGCGTAGCCAATACGCTTCGCTCCTCCCTAACACTCGGTGCTTGCTTTGTGTATATCCCTAATCGCGGCGCGAACAGAGAAGCAAGATGCCGGAATCCACTCAAGGTGTTCAGACGATGGGTTCTACTGGGCAACTACTTAACTCGAACCGGTGTAAATTAGAACATCTTTAGAGTTTTTCGGGACTTATGGGACAACACCCTTTTCTGAGAAGTGGATATTGATTTTTCTTCTCGAGAAGTTTAGAGATGAAAGATTTTCTGTTGTGTCTTTTTATAGGAACTTTTTTTGACACTTTGCCTATGAAAAGTTCAGACCCTCTTTATAAACTCCACTGAATTGAACAATTTGATGTATACTAATTATTAATACTGCGTGCGTACCTCATGTCAACCCTACAGCCATTCAAATTCCTCAGTACGGTTTGGAGGTGGCAGATCGGTGGGTTGTGGTATTACTCTATTATGACACCATTCCGAGACTGAAAGAAGGGTGACATTTGCTCATTAGGGAAGAGACTTATATTGCCCACGACGGGATCAAGCCGTTCTTATAACTTTTTGTAGGCGAGGTTCCACACCAGAGGCGGGTTTCTTTATGGGAAATAACACAATCCCACCACAACGAATCTTGGGACCTTTCACATCGATTAAACCGTTCCCACAATTGGGGAGGGGAAATCCTCATAAATCACATACAGTGAACACATTCATACAAGACCCCATTTGGGATTTCCTAGGCCAATCGTAGCAATCTTACCGAAATACTTATGTATAGGCAGTTGACGCTCGATCCCTCACCAAGGAACTTTAATTTGTTTTTTCTTTTGTCAATAATCTGTATACCAATATCTCTTTCATTTCGTTCACTAGTTATTTTTATTGGTTTTTAATCCGAGTATCATTTATATGGTCACACTACAGTTGGCGTGTTATATTTTAATGATAGATAATAAATGATAACGAGAGTCTAGTCACTTTACTTTATTAATGAGTAGTATATTAATATTAAAAAGAATGCAAAGAGATATATGTATATTAATATATAAATATAATTATAATTAATTAATAAATTATATTTCAAAATAAAATATCATCAAAGTTATTTATATTTTATTTAGAAAAATTAATATTATATATATAATATTATTTATATTATATAATATATTATATACTATATATATATATATATTATAATATTATATTACTATTATATCATAATATTATAATTATATATATTATATTTAATAATATACTATATAATATAAATATTATATAATATGTTAAATGTAATAATTATATAATATATATATTTATGGAAATACCGGGCGATGTAGAGTTAAAAGAAAGAACCCAAGTTTTCTACCAAACTATTAGTGTCAGAGGTTTTTCATAATAGGTCATAAAAATAAGGAACACCTAATAAGAGCCATACTACCTAATAAACATTTAGAAAGCCTTCGCTATTGAGATTGATCATTATATAGTTTAATAACAGTTTATTTAAACAAGGGATCCACGGTCGAACGATTTGACGGAAAACCAAACTGAAAGTTTGAAAAAGCTTGGCGACCTCCAAAACTATGATGGAGACACGATCGGCCTCGAACAACGAAATTCTCTCCACTTAAAATATTTACAAAGTATGAGGTCCACCCGAAATTGGCTTTCTTTATGCTTCCAGAGACTGTGAGGATCCTTCTCGCAATTTGGAATAGGTATTACAATCAAAAGAAAAGAGCTGTAAGTCGCGATAGATGAAGTAGTCGAGCAGATAGACATCCAGGATCCCATGTCCATAATATTTCAAGATAAACCAGCAGAAATGCTGAGAAGACAGAGTTGGGTTGAATAGCTGCCGCCTACGGCATTAAAAAAATTAAGATATTCTATGAGGCCCAGAGGCAGAACAAGTCATTCTGTAGTACGAATCACCAAGTTGCAGTTTGATAGCCATCGTAGGCGATTTAAAGAAACACAGATTAAGAATATGATACTTAATGCCCAATATAGTCCAGGCTGTTTCCTATAAAAGTCTCTGGCAATACAAAGTGTTAATATTCTCTAAAAAGTTTTTTGAATAAAGTCTTATCAAGGAGATGATACGAACTACTAGATATGCTAGCAAAAACTTTAACCAATGCATTATTGTACAACAAGCTGAGAGCAGATATATTATCGGTTATATCAAGGTATACATTGTAGGAGGAGGAATGTGGTGAAGATTTTTGGGAAGCTGACGAGATATTTATCTGTACAACTCTATCCCAACATACTAATAGAAAGTGGAGATTATTGGAGATCGACAGTTGAAGTATTAATAGTTATCGAAAATAGTTTATTTGTGATTTACATGTAGGCTGAATTAATTCGAACGAAATAGATAGTCCAGTGAGGACGTGCCTATAAAAAATAAATCATGTATGAAGTAGAATAGTAGGCGTGAGGTACCTTTTGTATTGCTCTAGTAATTAGTATTTTTCACTATTCTATATACTAGGTTAGCTCTGCTAACAACTTTATTGTGAGACCTACACGAGGGGTTAGTTAGAAACGTCATTACTGCGGAGAATAACTGTCGAGGACGAAAAAGCATCTCCCGTTGTGTTTGAAGAAATAATTATGTTTTGAAACGAAGCTGAAGGCATCGATATTCAATATCGGTATAAAATATCACAGCTGTATTGAATTGAGAAAGTCAGGATACTGCTGCCTGAATAAAAAGAAGCCCACTCCTCTCAGTCATAGCGTCAGCTGGAACTGGGTTTTAACATTGGCTCGGGTCAATTTCATTTAAGGCTATCTCCATAAGGGATATAGAAGATTGAAGTCTCTTAGTATAGCAATGGATTAGGGAGCTGCTTAAATAGATCAGCTAATTCGACCATAGTAAGCTTACTACTTGGAGTCAAGCAGATTGAGCAGACAGTAAAGGCTGTGGACAGATGAATTCTTGCTGCAACTGCATCAAGTTTAGTTTGAATAGGGACTGGAGAATAGGGGACAAATTTTTTTGATGAGTATTCCTGCACCACCCCTTCTTATTTGTCACCTCTTCTTATAAAGCTTAACGGCGATTTATATTCCGACGCTTGGAAGAAGTCCCGATGATATAGTCGAAGTTCCTGCATACATATACACTTTGGTGTGCATATATTTATTAGTTGGACAAGTTTTTGGAAATTAGAGTCGTAGCCACGGCAATTCAATTAAATGAAGGTGGCCATGCTATGTTGCTATAAATATTATAAGGATGGTCATTTTGAGACAATTAACCTTATCTGCCTAAGGGTGATGTTGGAAGTGGACTCAGATGGGTAGGAAAGGCTGAGACGTGGGTCTCGACTAGGAGCAACATATTCTGGTGGTGAGGAATAGTCGTACAACAGAGATTTGGGTTGTACGACCGGTTTTGGGAGAGAGTTTTCAGTGGTATTTGGTGAAGGGGCTTCGCCATGAATGAGAAGAAAGATGAGTTCAACCAAGTCCAACTTATTATGTGAACTTGGTTGGTCGTTGGAAGAACAACCAAAATGCTCATGTTTAGGAATGGAAGCAATATCAGCATCTGTCAGCAAGCAGATTTAGAAATGGGTCGAGAATATGGGAATGTTTCCATGAAGGCTGTGTAAGAAGGTGACACCGGAGAAGTGTCACTTTTTGGTAAAGAAGCTGAAGTTAAGGATGTTGGTATCCATTCGGTTACAGAGGTCTGACGCCAGAGACTTAGCCATTGAGCCATCAGATGGGTGACAATTTGGGTTATGATGGGGAACCGCTGGGTCCCCTTTCGTGCTACAAGCAGATTTATAACGCTTGGAGCGCTTACGGTGTTTGCGTTGAACAATTTTCCATTCATCTTTCTCGGAAGCTCAAGAAGCATTATATATATATATATATATATATATATATATATATATATTATATGAATTATATATATATATATATATATAATAATATATATATATTATATATATTATATATTATATATATATATATATATAATATTATATATAATTTATATATTATAATATATATATTATATTATTATAATATATATATATATATATATATAATATATATATATATATATAAATATAATATTATATCATATAATAGTTAGGGATGTCACCGGAACCAGGTTCGGGGGCGTAACTTCCGGCCGGAGCCTCTATTTTTTAGGGAACCTGGTTCCGGCCGGAACTTACCGAATTTCTACTTTTTCAGATGTCTTTCTAAAAAAATTCAGTAATTGATTTGCATTTACACAGTTATGATGTAATAAAATAAAAAATATCAAAATTGAAATATAAAAACAAATACATAATAAAAAATAAGTGTAATAAAAGTTTTCGAAATACTTAAATATGAAACCATATTTTCACACTCGAACCGGTAAGCTTTAATACTCTAGTTGGGGATTTTTTTTGAGATTTTTTAATATTATTATTTTTTTAGACAAATTGCTTTTTTTTAATTATTATTTTATAAATTAAGTACTAATCCTAAATTATTACCTATTAATATAATTTAGTAAATATAATTATTAATTTAGTTTAACTAAGTTATTCAATAGATATATAGTATAAAATATAATATATTAATATATATATATATAAATATATATATATATATTTATTATATATATTAATATATATATATTAATATAATATAATATATAGCTGTATAATATCTTGAGTACTCTAATTTTATTTATTCTTTATTAAATAATGACTTGGAAAAAACTACATTGATGAATTTACTTATCATATAGATGAAATACACTTTATCATTAATTTTATTTGTTAGGTTATTAAATTATTAATTTAGAAAAAAAAAAATTGTCGAAAAAATAAAGCTAAAAATAAAAAAGATAAAAAAACTCATAATTTTTTATTAAAAAATACGTAGGGAAATTGTGGTTATTATTAAATTTTTTTGCCTACCCTCTCTAGATTTAAAAAAGGTGAGTGCCCTCAGGGTATATATTATTATTATTATTATTATATTATTATTATATTAAATTATTATATTATTAGTATTATTATTATTATTATTATTATTTTATATATTATTTAATTATTATCTTTTTCAAGCCGCCTGAAAGTATTTCTTTCACAGAAGAAATTTTTCTTGTTAAAATTATTCTTGAATGAAATAAACAATTATTTTAAGTATTAATTAACATATCTTTCGTTCTTACACTTCGGACATTTTCAAGGAATAAATTTTATTTTAAATATTTTATACAATTTTGATATAATAAATGTCGTGTAAACTAATAACAAAAAAAATAAATAAAAATTAATTAAATTAAAAGTTAGACTAAATTAACTTACACTGACTTTTTGTCATTTAAAAGATTGTTCAAGAAAATTGGACATTTCGTTATAATTTTATGTTTATCATTGGTTTAATGTTCCTTAAGGAGCAACGAATTCCCAGCGACGAATTCATAAAATCACTTTTTCTGTGTTATGTGAGAAGCCCTCTTTTATGTGTATATCGGGAATTCTGTGTGGTGTTCTTTCTTTAAAAATGTTAAATATTTTGTCTCGGTTGTATGGTTGAATTCGACTCTTCACTCACTAAACTACAAATGCACCATCGACACAGAACCTATTAGTATCAAATCAGCATTTTACAGAGAGAGCGGCTCCAATGATTCTGACCGCTTGGAATAGAGAGAGACTTAAAAAGACCAGGTTTTCTCTCAAAGCAATTGAAATAGACATATTAGCAGCCAATTCGCGGTTCAAGAGTATGATAAATGCTTCTAATAGTCGAGGAATATATTCTGGCTGCAACAGGAATATAAGAGGTCAACCATCTAAGCATATTTCACATACGCATCTGTTCAGTGCCTTCATTCCCGTAAATTTAGTGGGATTAGCGCTGGCCAAATGTTGTAAAAGGCGTTTCCTTTTTTGCTTGTTGCTTCAGAAATCTTTTATAATTTTTTTCTCTGGGCTCTACGCATCGTGGTTGTATCTAGAATCTTCTTCAAGAGTAATATACTTGGTCAAAACACTTATGTTGGACATAGGTGGTCATCTCGACAGGAAGCTTGATAAAAGTCTAAACAAAGTTTTAAAGCTATGTAAGGCTTACACCTGCTATATCTTGAAGTGAATTAGCGGATCCCATACAGACAAAGAAATTTTTGAAAAACCATTGAGTTCCTATGAAATACTCTTTAACGTCTGTAATTATCGGAACCAATTACTTGAAAGAGCTTGATCTCTGTAAATAAAAAAGGATAGTTAATATTTCCTCGTAGTTTCTGAAGCGTTTAAGTTTACTTAAGTTAATGAAATAAATTCATTTAGAAGAACACAAAAATTGTGCCAAAGAAAAAACTGACAATCTTTACACAAAGACATCAAAAAATTATCTAAACTAAGGACTCTAGAAAGAAGGACAAATTACAAATTATGCATTCCTTCAAGCAAGCTTTCAATGACTATAGACATGTGCACTCTAGATACAGCTGTTAACAGATATTCAAAAAGGCGAAGTTTGCATACAGCGAATTTTCAGAAAAGTTTTTATTCTTATCAATCTCACCGACACCGACCCAGACGACACTCATAAATCAACTAAATTATTACAAAAAATCTATCGATCCGACTTAGAAGATTTGGGAAGCAACAATGCATTTATTAAATGTTTGCTTTTTAGAAGATTTTAGAAGAAGGTAATGGCAGTCCAACCTTGTCCCAATTAAACAAATATATTTATATAACAAAGCCTGCATGAATATTATTCAAATTGAATATTGCTTTAATTATTTACATTATGTAATTCCTTGCCCGACAATACTGGCTCAGCTGAAAGATCATCTCCCACTTCAGAGGGTTAACAATTAATTTTACGTTCATTCGCAGTTCAACAGCGTAATTAGTTTCCATCTTGCTGTACTTGCTATTGAACATTATTCACGTAAAATGTAGGATAACGAAGATAGTATGACAAACTTGCTAAACGAAAAAGTGCAACCGACAAACCTGTAAATGTAATCATTAATTTGAAACATGTAAATTTGTAATAATGTATGAAATCGACTACTACTAAGACTATTATTATATATATATATATAGTACTAAAATTATTCCTTAGCAGGGTTATTCCACTATGATTATCACATTTCCTTAATGCTTGATTCTGATCCATCAGTACTTATATATTCTATTATATATTACTATATACTATATAGTATATTATAGTCTATTATTATAATTATTTATATATGATATATATTAATTATAATATTAATATATTTATTACACTTAATACCTATATATTATAGTAATATATATTATATAATATTATTAATATTATACTCTCATTACTTTTTAATATATAACTTTAAAGGTAATATATAATATATATATATATATATTTATATGAGCTAATAATATAATTATCTTAGTGTATGATAAGAGGGCTGATAAGCATGTTATACTGCTGGAACATGTTATAACACAGATCTTTCTATTTAAATGTATTTTAAAGGGTATAGGCTAAGATACTTTGGCTTATTTAGCAATACTATTTTTGTTTGTTATATAATTTGAATGTATCATTCGGGGTCAGTGCCGGTCATCATAATAGTGTACCAATCATGGTTTGGTTAATTTTATAGTGTATAATATAGCCAAGGAGAAAACTGCTCCACCTCTTTAGAAGCTTAATTTTGCAATCTAAGTTATCCATTGAGCCATCATATTTGTACAAAAGCTTTATTAAATGCTGATGATATTTAATATATTACTATTATTATTATTATTATAATATTTTTAAAGCATTTCTAAGGAACTACGTCTTTAATAATATTTATAAATGGTTTATATATATAATGAGATATATATCATTAATATTATATATATATAGTTTATTATACTATATTATATATATCACTACATATATAAATATTAAATATAAATATATTATAATATTAAGTATAATATTAGTATTTATAATATATATATATATATATCATATATATAATATTATTATCTTGTCTACCGGACATTAACGCCTTCTTGTATCAATAAACAATTTTGTATTTCGTTCATGCCTCCAATAGTGTATTTTATATGGTAAGGAAGTGCAATATCTTCAATGTTGTTAGTCCTTTCATATTTTTGTTTTCAACGGAAATTGAATTTCTTGAGAAGAGGTGTGTAATTTTACAAGAAATACCAATCTTACGTACTTACTAAATGTCCTTTTTATATTTCTTCTTAAATAATTGATCCAAATGGATCATCCAATTCTAAGTTAAAATGTAAGCAATATTTTTTATTGGTTAATAACAAGAAAATCTGATTTTTAAGAAGTTATATAAATAAAAACTTGATTGTTGTTGATCTTTTGCTTTTGTTGTTTGCCCATGCCTGAGGTTGTATATTTTAGTTGGTTAGCCGTTTGACCTCAGCCTTATGTCCGACTCATTTTCATTTTTTTGTCAGTGTCTGTATTTTGTGTCAACTTAGTAAATATAGGATTCTGTTGTGTGACATAAGATTGATTTGTCGGTGTTCGTTAGATACTATAATTATTTGTGTAATTTATACACATGGTGTTTAGTATTATATTCACTAAGTGTTTGTGTAGTTTATTAATGATAAATATTTATTAACAAGTCTTCAAGTGATTTTTTTATGCATTTTGATCTCAAAGTGTCGTCTGCAAATTATAATTTTGCAAGGTGCGTTATGTCCGATTGTTGCTAGGTATAACTGGCAGGTAAGCTCTTGTATTACTGACATTATGTTAAAGTGTTGCAATATTATTTTGTGCTAATAAATATAAAACGTTTAACAGTTTAATATTATGATTTTTAATATATGGTTAATTGTCAAAGTCACAGTTTTTTGTTTAATTAAAAGATTTGTTTAATTCACTAGTAGGGCAACTCTGTGCAATTGTTGTGACAGCTGTGCTTTATATTAGTCAGCTGTTCTGTAGTTAAATTTTTTGTGCCACACTTATATAATCGAATTTATTTTTAGCTTCGCCAAAAGACTGATCACAAGCGTACCTTTTATTACTTGGAACAGTTAATTGCCAAACATAGGATTCACACTCAAGCCTCAAGCATAAAAGCAGCTCATGGTAAGGTGGTGGTGGTGTTTTAATTAATGGAAATGAGTTGCAAGATTCGTCTATTTTTATTATAAAATAATTAGTTATTTATCGCTGTGGATTACTATAATATTCAAAGTTTATTATATAGAAATGCTGAAGAAAATGTTTTTGCTAAGGAGATTCTTTGGTTCGGAGAATTTTTTTTTGTCGAAGTCGGTAGTTTCATACATAATTTACAGTTGGAGGTTCTATATATTCTATGCGCATGTATGTAGATACCTAATGACATCTAACTACATGTTCATGAATTTATAAAACCTGGTCTTGTAAGTACAGCACGCTTTTATTTATTTTTTTTATTAAAATATTTTCTAAAATTATTCCCGTAGTTTCTTTGAGTGTTTCCAAACGTATTTTACTTTCTATTTATTTTGAATTTTTTAAGTAGTAAATATTCTAAGCTTAAAGACATTGGTTTCATGATCAGAAACATTGATCATCAAACAGGTGAGTTCATTGATAAGAAAATAAATTGACTGAACGGTCACATAAGGTAAACAACTCGGTCAAACCGTTGTTCCACTTGAAGGGTCTCTAAAAGGATAAGTTGGTGGTTTTAAATATAGTGGTTGCACGCAATATTGCACGCGGCCCGATAGCTCATTCAATAGGAGGCCTGGATACTGTTACAACACCAGTTTGGAGACTTAAAAGGTGTTAGTTTGATTGGATGTCACGGGGCCTGGCCAAAGGATTGTTTATCAGTTTTGAAAGTAAGTTTTGACATGAATGTATTATCTTTCACCAATCGCATTAACATATTAATGGAATGCCTGTCCGCATCTTATTTATTAAAAGAATAGTCCTTTCTGGGAACTCATTATTAAATGTTATTCCTACTCTCAGGATCTTTTATTATGACCTTCATCAAGGTATTTCATTATCTCATGGAACATCCGCAGCTTGTAAGTGAATCATTTTGCTTATTTGTTGAATATTTGAGCGGCAGGATCATTCGTTTGTAATTTGCTTAAAGAACCTGTGCCAGAACTAGGTGTTAAGTCCGCAACAAATCATCACATTGGGTGATATTATGATATATGTAGAATCCCTGTGTGTGTTTTTAACTGTCATACAGTCATTTGTACGATTTGTTTTATTGATTGAACAATATTAATTTTTTATTATGGTCTGAAATAGCAATTTTGTTATTACAACAATATTAGTCGGGAATACTACAGTTAAGGAAAATTTTGGTAATATATATAGTTTTATTGCTTTTATAAAATATATATATATATATATTATTAAAATATATATATATATACTTTGTATTATGGTTAGATAGGGCGTAAAATTTTTCAAAGTTGAGCGAAGCAAATAGTGGTTTCGAAAATTCTCGATTTCCACTTGGTTTGTGTTCTCGAGGGAAAACACTACTTTCCCGCAAGATTTTGCAAAATTTTACGATAGTTTATGTAAACTGTATATATATATATAATATAAATATAATATATATAATATATATATATGTAATATAAATTTTATATATATATATATATATATAATATATATATATATATAATATATATATATATTATATATAATATAATATATATATAAATTATATATATATATATATAATATAATATATATATTACATTGGTATTTTTGCGATTTGTAATTGGTTTTCATGCGTCTATCAGTGTGAGCCAAATTTCAAAATTTTTGGTGGAAAACGTGATTCGTGATTCGTGTGTCAAAAGGTGACTTTGTTTACGAACGGTAATTTTATAATTTGTTTTGGATATAACAATTATAAAAATGGCTACTTCTAGTGCCGAGTTTGTAGAATTATGCAAATCATTAGGTTTATCGGGTAAGGAAGCCGCTGCGATGTACAAAGATAAGTTAGCTAAAGATGCTGAAATTGAGAAAGAAAAGTTAGCTTTAGAAGAGAAAAAGTTAGCGCTTGAGACAGAAGAGCGAAGGGAGAAAGCTAAGCTTGAAGAGAAAGGGAGAAAGCTAAGCTTGAAGCTGAAGCGGAATAGAGAAAGTCAAATCGAAGCAGAGGACGAAGAGAAAAGGCTAAAATTAGAGCAGAAAAAGATGCAAGACGTGATGAGAGAATGCTACACAAATGGAACTTGATTGCTGAGATAAACAGCCGTAACAGCATGACCGCAATAGCATCACAGAGCACACAGAGTAGTCACAGCAATTCCTACGCTAGCAAATACCCGAAGTTGAAGCTTCCATTCTTCGACGAAAAGAAAAACGATATTGAAGAATATCTGTTAATGTTTGAGAAGCAAGCAGAGGCGAACGACATCCCTGTGGAGAAGCGAGCGTTGGTTTTAGGAGGTTTCCTAACAAGTAAAGCTGTCAGTGTGTTCAATAACATGACTGTTGAAGAGTTGAAGAGCTATGAAGGTCTGAAAAGAGCTTTATTGGAGAGGTACGGACTCACGGAAAGTGGGTACTGTACGAAGTATAAAACTATGACTCCTACGGAAGATGATAATCCTAGGGTGTATTTACAAAGGATATTGAAGCTCTTAAAAAAGTAGATAACAGCAGCAGAGTAACACTGACACCTGATGATCTTTTATGAGTTTTTCTCAGTCGATAAGTACCTAAACACGGTTCCAAAAGAACTCGCAACTTACCTAAGGGAAACGAAAAAGAAAATACCAGAAGAAATAATAACTTGTTCAGAAAGGTTATATGGAAGCACAATCGTAATAAAAGTCGTATCAAATTAGTCACACGCGAAATCACAAACACGTTGAGAAAAGCATCATAATAACAATAATAAATTTAGATCGAAAGGCGGGGGTTTACTCGACGAATAGTAACCATAATAAAATAACGGGCAACCAACATAAATCTGAGCAACCAAACAATGAAAGCGGATCGGAAGTGGGAGTGGCGACAGACAGGGTCATCATCGCAGTAGCAGTGAGCCAAGGGAGGTGATCACGTGCTACAAGTGTCAAAGGAGTGGGCATCTCGCTAGAGATTGCAGAGGCCCCTCCATATTTCAACTATAGTGGTAGAGGACAGGATGGTTCCACTAAGCAAAAGAATAATGAAGAGAGCGACGCCGCATTTGGACTCGCAGTAGACGAAGGAACCCCGTGTCGGATGCCTGTAGCTTATGGGACGGTGAACGGATACCGTGCCAAGGCACTCCGTGACTCTGGTTGTAGTCATATAATCGTACGAAAGGAATACGTACACAAGGAATGTTATGTTGGTAACAACGTAACATTGAGGTTGATGAACGGAACGGTGATAGAGGCTCCACTCGCGCGACGATTAATGTGGACACCCCTTACTTCGAGGTAAGGACAACTGCAGCAGTACTGCCAAGAAGTCGCTTAGATTGGATATTGGAGAATGCAGAGGCCGCATTAACCCGTTCCAAGCCTGATCTCGATGGCAGTCCGACCGCCGTGTCGAGGGCCTCGTAAAGTAGAGTCGAGCATAACGGTAAGAAGGTATGCGTGGTCCCCATTCGCTGACACGCTGAAGAGGATTTCACAAGAAGAATCGCCAAATAAATCATAATGTTCGGATGGCGAGTTTGGAGAGGGAAGATTTTTACAGAGGAAAACCGTCAACGTCACAATCTCTCGACATCTTTTCTGATGAAGTCCCGAGATTGTGACGTTGACGGTTTCCCTCTGTAAAAATCTTTACCTCCCAATACACGCCATCCGAAATATGATTATTTGGTCAGGATTCTTCTTGGAATCCTCTTCAGCGTGCTCAGCGATGGGACCCATCTTCTAACGTTATGCTCACCTCTACTTTAACGAGCCCCCGACACGCGGTCCGACTCCCTGCGAGATCAAGGCTGGAACGGGTAATGCCGCCTCTGAACATTCCAATGACCAAATAATAAAGCGACCTACGATACTGTTAGCAGTCGATTATAAATACCCTTACGAAGTAAGAGGCGTGTCCACTATTTATATTACGAGTCGAGTCAGAGTGGAGCCTCTTATAACCGGTTCCCGTATTCAATTACTTACTAATAGTTTACGTTGTACCCAACATAACTAATTCTTGGTATACGTATTCTTATATCGTACGATTATATGACTACAACCAGAGTCACAGGAGCTATTGACACGGTTATCACGATCACCGTCCCATTATGATAAGGTCACATCCGACACGGGTTACCTCGTCTCACTGCGAGTACAAAGCGGCGTCGTCTTACCTCACTTTCAATATATCTTATAGCTTAGTGAACCTATACCTGTCCTCTACCACTATAGATGATAATTAATGTGTGAGCTGGCCTACATATATTCATAGACTGAGATGCCCACTCACTATTGGAAACTACTTGAGCTACGTGATCACTCCCTTGGCTCACGGATACTAAGAGTGAGCGACGAGTGATCACCACACTGCTTCTGTCGCCACTCCACTCCGATTCGCTATTCACTTGTTGGTTGCCTCCAGATGTATGTTGTGCCGTTTTACGCGAGTTTACTATCACGTCAATTATTAACCCCCTGCCTTTCGATCTTAATATATATGTCAAGGTAGATGCTATCGATGACCGGTGAATTGGTCTGGAGATGAATATTAGCGATTTAGCGTGGTGACTATAGGATCACGAAACATTAATGAGCGATGTCTTCCATATCCAAACATTTCACGTATGAGACAAGTCTAATATAATTAATAATATATAAAATATGGCATTTCTAGGTATTTTACTTTTTCGCCGGGATTATCTCTCTTATGTGTCAGAGTTTCGGGAAGTATGTTGTTTTGGAAACAGTGTCTTAGGTACTTTATGAGGAGGAGAAAAGTACACTCATATAAGAGATCAGCGTGTCAGTGATTCACATCCTGCTGCAGAGTAATACACACATTTTAAGAGATTCAATAATTCCTTTTAATTAGCTGAAATATACACCCTGAAGGATTTACATCTCCGTAGAAGTCATAGTTTAACTACTTCGAGATACAGTATCGGATACTCACTCTGCGTGACGTCAGTAACCCTTCTCTCAATATGAAGGCTCTTCAAGACACCTTCATTATCTCTCACACCTTTCAAACAGTCAGTATAATAGATACACACACTACAGGTTTGACTTCTACTATTTGTAGAGGTTAAACACGATCCTAAAAACCAACGCTCGCTTCCTCACACAGGCGCATGTTCGTTCGCCTTCTCACTTGCTTCTACAAACATAGGCAGATAGTTAAGAAGCATTCATAATATCGATATTTCGTTTTGTCTCGGGTCGAAGAATGGAAGCTTCAACTTCGGGTATTTGCTAGCGTAGGAATTGCTGTGACTACTCTGTTGCTCTTGATCTATTGCTGCGTTCATGCTGACGCTGTTTTCTTCAGCATCAAAGCTTCATTTGTTAGCATTCTCTCTCCATTTTCTCTTGCATCTTTTTTCTGCCTATAATTAGCCTTTTCCCTTCGCTCCTCTGCTTCGATTTGGCTTGCTCTAATTCCAGCTTCAGCTTCAATCGGCTTAGCTTTCTCCTTCAATCTTCAAGCTTTAGCTTTCTCCCTTCGCTCTCCTGCTCCAGCGCTAACTTTTTCTCTTCTAAGGCAGCACTTTTCTTTCTCAATTTCAGCATCTTTAGCTAACTTATTTTGTACATCGAGGCGGCTTCCTAAACCCGATAAGACCTGAATGATTGCATAATTCTACACTCCGCACTAGATAGAAGCCATTTTTATAATTGTTGTATCCTAAACAAATTAAAAATACCGTTCGTAAACAAAGTCACTTTTGACACACGAAACACGAATCACGTTTTCCAACCAAAATTTTGGAAAATTTGGCTCACACTGATAGACGCATGAAAACCAATTACAATGACAATTTCCCTAATGTATATATAATATATAACTAAGGTTTTAATGCATTTGCAGATACGGTACGTTATATAGAATATAGGTTATTATTTTTAATATAGTAATTATATAGGCGAATATAAGTATAAACCTATATCACCATTATATATCATACTTAAGTAGGCTAAGGTGTTTATAGATAAATTGATTATATTTGGTGTATAGTTGGTAGGAGTTTATTATAATATTAGCTTCTCTTGAAATATGGGAAATCAAAGGTATTAAGTATGATCGAATATATGTTTAGATAGCTAATATATATATTACAAATATTATAATTATAACGTATTGAGACATGAGATATATATAAGTAATTACGTGGTCAAATGAAGTATGATTGGTTATTATATTACTGGTATGTAAACATATAATAAACCTAATCCGGAAGAGATTTGTAGCAGAAAAGTCATTTTCTATGTTTGTGTATTTGTGTTTATTTGTGTGCACCCTTTTGTGTTATTTTTTTTTTTCATATTTTTTGTTTTTTTTTTTTATTATTGTGTATTTTTTTTGTTTGTTTATGGGTCGTCCAGTAATAGTTTTTTCCCCTCGAGGAACGAAAAGCAAAAGAGTGGCGATCACGAGGAGGAATGTGGCGATAGCCACTATATGGTGCTTACAGGCTCAAGCGCCGCTTGGATATAGATTTAAGCATCCTATCTAAACGATATAAGCAATGTATATATAATTTGTAGTATATTTGTGGAAAACTATACTAATACCTTTATAATTAATTATATTTAAAATGAGCGGACAAGCAAATGAAAAATTTAGTAGATATTATTCCGTGTAGTGAAATTTACTTCGCAAGGAAAGAGTTTTTTCGACGAGTTTGCCAATATCGGACTTAAGTATGTTGTAATACAACAAAAATTGGGCTATTCATCCAATTTATAGAAAGAGAAAAAATGATATAGGGTTCAATCTTTCGCAATAGCACTAGGTACAAATGAGAGCTGTGATTAAAGGAACAGGGTTAAAAAAAAACACGAATATGGGGATATACTTGAGAATAAAGATAAAATCATGTAGACCAAAAATTGTGAATTAGTAGTCTCGGAGAGTTCTCACTGAAGCTCATCGTAGTTCTGGGGAGGAACAGGTCTTTAGCTCAAGAAATACAGACACAGATATGCACTCCTCGGGCGCAAATATGTTGTCGAATTCAATAATAGGCAAAATGTTGTAAGGCATAAGAATAGGAAGAAATGCATGAACGAAAATGAAAGTGAACAACAAGTTATCAAGTCAAGCTTCAGTCCGAGGGCAAAAGCCTCTGCAACTAACGCTTCAGAAGATGGACTATATCTATTTATAATTAAATATATAATGCGGGAAGCAGAGGACACATCCGCATTTTAATAATGTAAGGCGAATTGGTGATTAAAGATAATTGGAATACAAGGATCATATGGTCAAAAATCTGGTACATGCTTTCAAACATGGATAAACAAATCCTTTGTGGGCCCAGGCCCGCTCAGGTGGAGCAAATACGCAATCAACTTATACACCTTTTTGGAGTAATTCTCAAGCTGTAGGCAGGTGGAGCGAGTATCACAGGGCGCGTTCGCTTAGGAATGAGCGTATCAGCGTGCAATATTTGCAGATTGACAAACCTATACGTCTGTTAAAAGGACTCTGAGCAACGGGATCCTTAAGTTAAGCCCTTCTCATGAGAGATCACAGGTTGATTCACGGAGGTTCGGTCTTTACTTATATCGAAAAACGGTGATCGATGCGCATAATTATTATTTCTGATCAATTTGAGTAAGACTCACTGTTTTGTATGGATCTTAATTATGGTATTCTTATCATGTAAAACTCAATTGCTTTAAGAACTTAGATATAAGTTAGAGCTTAAAAAATTACAAAATCACATATAGGTAGCAAAGTGAGAGAGAATAAGACGTTTGGGAAACACTCAAAAGAAACTACGGGAAAAATAGTTAGAAAATATTTAAATTAAATAAACATAAAGACGGCGACTGTAACTTATGATCTCAGACTAGTTTTATATAGTCATGAACGAGGTATTAGATTCATTAGGTACTAATACATGCCGCATAGAATATATAGAACACCAACACTAATATCCAAATTATATATTAAAAAAATATATATAAAAAATGTTACTGTTCTTATGAAATACGATTTTATAAATTCATGAACATGTATTTAGTGTAATATTGAATTCAAGGTAATCTAACATATCTTGACCGACATGAGGCGGAATTATATAGATATCGTCAGTAGGTAATATGCCATAGATGCTAATAAAGAATTGATAAAAATCGTAGACCTGGAGGAGGTTTAAATTGAACATCAATAAATGGAAAAAGTACAAAATAGTATAGTATTTAGTTTAAAAGTTATATAGGAGTCTGTTGAGAAGCAGAAAGGGGTTTAAATAGAAGATAAAATTATGTATCTTTATAGAATAAATAATACCTACTACTCTAATGCGCGAAATGAGGGTATATATAAATATGTAGAGCTATATTGAATAAAACAATATAGATTGGTTCCCCCGCCCCGGTGTTTGATGAGAATGATAGGGAATGAGGTTAGCATCAGTTGAAATAAGGTAATCGTATAGATGACAAGTTAAATGACTGTGTTAAGGGCCATTGTATCATAAAATGAACGGTGGGTCGAAATAGTGTATATAAGGGTTTTGACAGAGAAATTTACGCCGCTACAAAGAAGTCGTGAGTTAAGCACATGGGCTGGGAACACACACAATGACAGCAGGACGTTCCGGGCCGAGAGGAATAAACAAATCTTTCTTATGTGGAACCGAACGAAGAAAACAGGAGACTGGTAGGTTACAGAGAGGTCATGTAAACACAGAATGTATAACTAATCATAAGATATTAATTAAGCTGTTTAAAGCAGTGGAGAAATAGTTTATGAGAGATCATAAATAGAGTGGTGCCAACAACGGCTGGATGAAAAAAGAATAGTCAGATGTAATACAAGAAGCATTACTCAATCAGGCAGTTATACCTGAGGGCAACAAGTTCGAGAATTCATAATGGGACCGTCGCAAATGAGAGTAAATCAGATGGTTGGGCGAGACGAACATCTAATGGTTTGGATGGGATCAAAGACTATTGTCGAGTCACAAGTAAGTGCACAGAAAATGAAAACCACACACAATACAATTTGGAAACAGACACGTCAGATTTAAAAATACCGTCCAATCTTTTAACATCAAAATAATTAGGAAAAAACTTTCCACATTGTGAAATTACCACAATAAGTTATATTTATAAACAGTATAATCATTTTACTGTTGGTTATAAAACAAATAATAAAAATAATCAAGTAAATGTGACAACAAAAGATGTATTATCAATGCTTCAAATCTGTATAATTAAAATGATCGGAGGGATAATTAAAAAGAGCAAAGTTTTCACTACTCCGACTTGGACAAATATACACCCAGATGGCACACAAAAGCAAAAAATCAAAAAAATTCAATTTTACTTATTTATTATTAACTTCCATAAGCAAGGCTTTACCGCTTATAACTCCAATCATTAACTTGGTTAAGAGAACTAATATATAATTTACAGTGGGTAAGTATTTTCATTGTATCACAATAGCTAAAGATTTAACGATAGCTACTACCATATAGGGTGGTAATAAGGCGGACAGATGGAGGGGCTATTGCACTATAGGATTGCGTTAATCTTAGGGTCTAAGAATTTCATCCGTCTCTAATGTAATCACTATTCATCTTATTCGGTTCTGATATACTAAAACACACGAGAGAGCTGAATAGATCATTCGTATCGGAGACACCACCTTTCACTCCACCTTCACTTAACTAGGAGTATAATTTGGATTCAACTAAACTTATGAAATAATTTATAACTTAAATTTAATATTAATATTGGTAATTTAATTTGAGTGGATAACTTACCTCGAACACACTACTATAACAGCAACAAATTTTCAACTTAAACTAAAATAGTGTGTCATAGAGAGATATCATAACTAATAAAACATATATAGGGGAAATGTCACCTCACTGTAGATGGTTATTGGTGAGGTGAGGTGAGTTTTATATAATAGATATTTCCAAAATATATATAACAGGAAGGTCAGATAAAATAATTACTCGATTCCACATTAAAAGAATATGATGAGAAGTAAAATTTACGGAGAAGGACTTTAAGTTGCGAAAGCAATGTACTTAGATATTGAAATAAGTGTATAATACTTAAGTTGAGTAGACATTATCATAGGGAGGAGACTTAATTGTAATTTACGAAAGGGTCGCGATTGGCGCTCTTATTAAAATAACAATTGACAAATTACTTCATATACAGACGTAGTATTATGTACCTCAAATTCTGATATTACGAAACATCTGAGAGTTTAAAAGAGATGAAAAAATTATGGATATGAGAGACATAAAAATTGAGAGGCAACAGATCGGAGTGAGACATCAACCACCCATCGTCGACCTAATTAAGAAGCACAATTGTATTCCTAATTCGCAATTATGATAGGCTTTAGAAATATAGAACAGCACCGAGTTTACACCACGTTAACTATAATAATAAACAAATAAATAACAAACATACTTACCATACATACTCACCTCTCAGGCAACTAGCCTTTGGCAGCGTATTCAGTGCACACAGTACTAACAACACATATAAATACTATGATACAAGACTCAAATACTTAGGCCACTACCTTAAGAGAGCTCCACCTAAATGATAAACGGTCATGGTGTGTATAGGTGTCTATGACGATAACCTCGACTTATTTGCACGTGCACTTGTACAGAACAACATGATATATATCACTTACTTGCCCCAAAAAGTTTATACTACTAAGCCAGAAGAGGAAATAACTATAGCACCGATGTTAACGTATAGAGACGGTAGGAATATAGCTCACGTATAGTACAGTGAGAATAAATCGACCCAGGGGTACATAAAGCAAGAGGGAAAGGTATTGGGCACATCGACTTCCAAGTTAGCGTTTATATAGCGCTTGGTTTAGATGAGTATACCTTCTATCTGCATCGTTATCATATAGTAATTAATATATACTCGAAGGTTTATTAACACAACAATTAATTAAATACTATAAATTTCACTATTAGTGCCTTCTATTATACAGGACAAACTCAAGTCTTAAGTATGTGTAAAATTAGCAATATAACGTTTTGAATTTCGAGCAGAGACCGAATAAAATTTAGGTTTTCGGGTCGATATTCAGAGTCAGCACAAACAGCCTGGAGAGCCGAATTCTAGAATTCGAGGTAAAAAAGATGAATGGTAATTAATAATTATTCACGCTCAGGGGAGATATTGGTAACCGGGAGTATAATCTTGAGTATTCAAACTCACACATTAGGACAACAGCTAATCAGTTCAATACCTGAATATTAATAAATCCAGATAACGAATTATTATGTGAAAGATGACGTGTGTAGGATAACAGTGAGAAGTCGCGGATCACTTTAGAGCCGAAATAACACTTACGACCTTACATTATTGGTATACCAATAACGGATTTATGTAAACGTTCACTCTATAGAGAATTAATTGAACGTATGAACTTCCTCACATGTTAGGGAAAATCACAGTATAGATAAGGAGTTTCATCCTGCTACTCGCCCATGCCGAGAGGCGGTCGGGGCTACCGCCTTTGTTTAAAAAAGATTGGTTTTCCGTTGCAAAACAGCAGGAGGCGTCAAAAGAATTGTAAAATTCGACCGATTCTATTACTAATTAAATAAGAATTCGCGGTATACCCGAGATTTGATAAACATAATTTAAGGATCCCATACGTTCGTTCATCCTTGTACGCACCGGCGCTCGATAAAGGCGACAGATGGTAATGAACGCAAAAATTTGATTCCCAGCAAACGTGTGGCACTACTAATTTTAAGATAGGCGCGGTTGTATAGCCTTAGAGTTATGCTGCTCATAAAACTGATAAGTGTAGGAAACTATGTGCTACACCATTTGCCTCATTCGCAAAGTGAGTACGAAATACCAAAACCAATCCGAGAGTAGATTCGGAAAATAAATCAGATTGAGGGAGACACGTATAAGTATGCTATGTTTTTCTAAACCCTTCTCTCGTACCGAGTGGAGCAAGAGGTGATTACTTTCACCTCCACCATGCCTGGTCTATCACCATCACCTACCCAGGATTTATACTAACTCGGTTGAGACGAGAATGCGAGTATTATCCAAGAAATTGTGTGACATATTCACTTCACAAGGAATCTTGCGAGGAGGACTCTTGATTTATGGGGGTTCAATAAGATATTGAAACAGTATAGTGTGAATTTATCCCCGAGGACAGATTTCGGAGCTGCGCCATATTTCTATACCTTGCTTTCGTGAATAAGCCAAAACATATTCATAATGAAAGTCCATTATGCTCGCCTCTAAGCACTCGTCTTACCTACAGATCCGGGATCGATGTAGTGATTTTAAGGAGAGTCATATTTGCTTAGTCTTGATTTTCTGTACAGCTCGGTCCTGTCGTTCTATCCTAGATCTTCTAATCAAGGACCAATAAGTCTTAGAGAGATGAAGCATGATGGTGTCAGAGATACCGCTTTATCCAAGGAAAATTCACGCATGATTCTCTATACGTGTTTTACAGCGCAATAC
The DNA here is from genome assembly GCA_015478945.1 of Trachelipus rathkii. Lineage (NCBI taxonomy): Eukaryota > Metazoa > Arthropoda > Malacostraca > Isopoda > Trachelipodidae > Trachelipus > Trachelipus rathkii. Next base: position 24,279 of record JABUQX010072607.1, read on the forward strand.
TATGAGCATGGAGCATAATTATAGTAATACTTGCAGTTAGAGAGGGACTTCTATATTGGGTGGGAAAGAGTATATATTACGCTAATTGCTTCTCAATCCTTACACTTTAAACAAAATGATTCAATTAACGTAGAAAAGGTATGCTTTGATGTGTAACGTACGGATAGCTTATCCAGTGCAGTCTAACCTCTATTAAGAGGCCCTCACACCCATTTCGGAGTTGTGCCAATTCAAATTTGCTAATGTCCATATTAAAAGGATAACATATGGATTACACCCAGGAGGAGGTTATATGAAATTGTCAATAGGATAAGGTATGGCGCAGGATATACATGAATGACATTGCCATAATTTTGCAATTTTTTCGATACCTCGTAACCGACGAACAACAGTATGTTGACTCATAGATCTATGTGAGATATACCCATCTACATTACAGAACTTTAAAGGTAGTTCATGCAGATGGAAACATACATATGGTTATTACAAAATATGACATGCTACACACCTAGTGGGAGCGGCTATAGACTCCACTAATCGGAGAGGATCTTCGGCGATGTCTCGCAAGGTTTTGCTCTACCGAATCGATAGTCAGAGCATATGAGGCAAGAATTTTGAGAGATACGCAACTAAGAAGCAATTAAGACAATGTGACGCAACGCAACAAGCCTTATTTCGGGACGCATCGTAATAACTTCCGAAGAATAGTCGTAACTTGTACTCGGATGATCCTTTACGCCAACACATCCTTGTTCCACATTTATAGTTGATTAAGCAGACACACACAGTTCAAGGTTCTTAGCGAGAAAATTCTTCATAGATAGGCCCTCCACGATGCTTAGGCAGACCGAGGACATAACATATATCGACTTATTCCTATGGACCCACAAAGCAAAAAGTTAGAATCACCGAGCACTTTGTTGGATGCTAGGATGATTAGCAGGAGGCTTAGATTTCCCTTTAAATTAAGGGGAATGACTTGACATGGTATGAATATTGCTAGAATGTTTGACCTCTTTAAGTTTCTTGTTATGCAGGGCCAGTAATATATTCCTGTACAATTGAGCAGCATTATCATACGTTTGAACACGACAACTGCTTATGTCTATTTCATTTGCTTTGAGAAAACTCTTCTTTTAATTTCTATATTTAAATGGGTCAATCAGACGTTATCTTAAATGCTCGGTGAACTAAAGTCTTTGATGGTAGCAATTTGTGGTAGTTTAGAATGACCGTGCTAATGTAAAGGAAGCCTCTGAAAACATTGTCAACAACCAGTAAGGTACCCCGAAAGCAAAATATTGTACACATATCCATTTTTTCGCAAGACACACCACATCCACACTATCCGATACACGTTAGCTACTCATATAAGAAGCGACGGGGTGCACTGATACCAGTCTATAAACACAGAAAGAGACAAGGAAACACAAAGAGGTTCTATTTTAGATTGTGAGCTAAACAAATGCGGTTTCTACTAACCGAAAACAGTCCAGTGAGATATCAAATGAAAACCGAAGGAAGAGGATCTTATGAGAGAAATAGTAGAACGGCTAATGGTTGGCTCGAATTTCTTGATGAACCATTCCTCTGTGTATGCGCCAAGAACATTGGTACAAGGTGTAAACGTCTCTCGCTTACACACACACTATTGCGTTAGAGGTTGCTATGATTGCACGTATGATAGCCTATCTAGTATATTTAGGCTCTATGATACCCTACCCCGAACAATATTTTAGTTTGATCAGAGAGATCATTGCGTAAAAATATGACAGAACAGTTATAAGGTAGATTTACTCTTCTGGAGAGAGATGTTCACAGAGTAGTTTGCGGATATCTGACAAAGATGTGTGTAAATGTGGAATCGTTGGAGGAAAAAATATAAATTATGTTTCAATTAATATCACTTCTAGCATATCACACAAAGGAATGAAGGAATAACCCCTTAATCAGACGCAAAATCCATATCTTCTCCTTTATATTGGGAAAATAACCTCTACTAGGATTAAAAACTAGTCTAAAAGCATCTTCCAATTAAGTATAGAACCATAATCTTATTAGTTTAATTATAATAATTTGATGATAGAAAATAGAACGTTAGGGACAATCAGAGGACGAGCCTATCTAATAAAAACTCAGTTGTTCTGTTATAAAAACGATTAGATAAGATACTTTGAAGTATTATAATTATAATAACTATTCTATCTCATGTGATGTAAAATAAGATCTTGCTGTATGGAAAATAGATCTGCTCCAAGGAGAGTAGAACCAACCGAAAAACCGTTTCTACAATGTCTTACATCCTTCATAGGCGATCATTCTAGTCGAGAGTACACAAGGTATGTCGAAGCCGAGAAAACATCAAATGTTAAAATCATTTTTTTTCAGGTATTTTTTTTAAATAAAATAAGATTGGGCTCTTTGTCTGATGAGCAGAATATGTTCTTGTTAAAGTATGTTTAGTCTTCTTAACTTTCTGTCCGTAGGTCGGGACAAATTTTGTTTTCCCTAAATTAATATTAAATCCTAACTATCACCTAATTATGGTATAGATGTAATTTCATCTAAGTGGTAAGAAGTAAATTCCATCAATGGTAGGTTGACAATCATTGTAATAAAGGAAATAAATAGAAATTATACAGGGTCAATTATTACGAGCATATATATAATATTAATTATATATAGGTATATAAAGAATATATATATATATATATTTGTTGTATTTTTGTACGTATATACTAAACATAGTATATAAGTATATAGAGAATTATAGATAGTATATAGATTTAAATAACTTAATTAAACCTAAATAATAATTAATATTTTACTAACATGATATTTAATTAGTAATATTATTATATAATAATTTTTGATAAAAATATTAAAAAGCAATGATTTTAATAAAAGAATATAATAAATAAAAAAAATCCAAAAAAAATACAGACCTATAACATGAAGGCTACCGTCCATTGAAATATTTCATTAGTTTAAAAGGTTTCGAAACTATAGGCCATGTACAGTTTATGATATTTTGTTCATATATATGTCAATTTTATATATTTTTATGCATAATCCATAACTGGGAGTAAATCAAATTTAATTTACTGGGATATTTTTTAAGGAAAGGCATCTACAAATAGAAAGGTTGCCGGTAAGTCTGGCCGAACTCTGAACTTCCTAAAAATAGGAGGCCTCCCTCGTGAGTGTCCGGGCCGGAAACCGTGGGTCGCGTACATCCCTAATATATATAATATATATATATAGTATATCTATTATATATATATAATATATAATATCTAATATTATTATAGGTATATATATATATAATATATTAATATATATATATAAATATATCAATGAATATATATATACTATAGTAATAAACGTAGTATATTATTACTAAATATAGATAATAAATAAATATATATTATATAATACGTATAATATAATAATAATTAATGATAAGTACATATATATATTATGACTATAATATATTATAATATAAATTATGAAACTAGGTAATGGCTTCTTGAGGGCGCGGCTCCAGCGCGGAATGATAAGGATGAATGGAAAAATTGTGTCAACGCAAACATCCCCCCCCCCTCCTGTAAGCGCTCCGAAGCGATTTTATATAATCATCGCGGTGTAGCGACGAAACGGGACCAGCGGGAATTCCCGATGCGATTTAACTCAAATATGCACCCATTGCTGAGGCTCAAATCGGCTAAGTCTCTGGGCGTCAGACCTCTGTGTAACCCGAGATGGATTAGGCCAACAGTCCGTAACTTCAGCTTCCATTACCTAAAAAGTGGGACGACTTTCTCCCGTGTCCATCTCTTATTTGACAAGCAGCCTTCATGGAAAACATTCCGCATATTCTCGACCATTTCTAAATCTGCTTGCTGACAGATGCCCCTGATTTGCCTTCCAATTCCTAAACAATGAGCCATTTTGGTGTTCTTCCAAAGGACTCAACCATAGTTCACATATAAGTTGGACTTGTTTGAACTCATCTTTCTTCTCATTCATGGCGAAGCCCCTTCACCAATACCACTGGAAAACTCTCTCCCAAAACCGGTCGTACAACCAAATCTCTGTTGTACGACTATTCCTCAAACCACCAGAAATATGTTGCTCTCTATGTCGAGACCCACGGTCTCAGCCTTTTCCTAACCCATTCTGATGTCCACTTCCAACATCACCTTAGGCAGATAAGGTAATTGTCTCAAATGACCATCCTATAATATTTATAGCAACATAGCATGGCCACCTTCATTTTTAATTGAATTGCCGTGGCTACGACTCTCTAATTTCCAAAAACTTGTCCAACTAATAAATATATGCACACCAAAGTGTATATGTATGCAGGAACTTCGACTATATCATCGGGACTTCTTCCAAGCGTCGGAATATAAATCGCCGTTAAGCTTTATAAGAAGAGGTGACAAATAAGAAGGGGTGGTGCAGGAATACTCATCAAAAAAATTTGTCCCCTATTCTCCAGTCCCTATTCAAACTAAACTTGATGCAGTTGCAGCAAGAATTCATCTGTCCACAGCCTTTACTGTCTGCTCAATCTGCTTGACTCCAAGTAGTAAGCTTACTATGGTCGAATTAGCTGATCTATTTAAGCAGCTCCCAAATTCATTGCTATACTAAGAGACTTCAATCTTCTATATCCCTTATGGAGATAGCCTTAAATGAAATTGACCCGAGCCAATGTTAAAACCCAATTCCAGCTGACGCTATGACTGAGAGGAGTGGGCTTCTTTTTATCAGGCAGCAGCTATCCTACTTTCTCAATTCAATAAGCGGTTTCCGACTATTGATGATGCCTTCAGCTTCTTCAACAAATTATCATCACAACGGGAGAAGCTTTCATCCCGCGATCTTCCGCAGGTAGACGTTCGACAACCCCTCGGTGGTCTCAAAAGTGTGCAGAAGCTAACCGAGAGAAGGAAAAACTATACAGGCAATACAAAAGAACCCGCACTTCCTCAAACATGATTATTTTTAAAGCACGTCCGGCTCTATTTCGTCGAATTAATCGCCAAACATGTAACCAAAACTTTCGAACTTATACTTCAACTGTCGACTCCACAACTCCCCTTTCTTTAGTGTGGAAAGTTGTACAGAAAATATCTCGCCGCTCCAAAAACTCTTCACCCACACTCCTCCGTCATGGGCCTGATATAACCGATATGATATCTGCTCTGCAGCTGTTGCAAATGCATTAGGTTAAAGTTTTGCTAGCCATTCGAGTTCGTTTCACTATCCTGAAGCTTTTCAAAAATTGAGAATTAACACTGATGCCAGACTTTTCAACAGCGAAAGGGAAAGATCATATCTATAACTGACTTTTTAAACCTACAGAGTATCAAACTGCACTGGCGTACAGCAATGACGTTGCCCTTGGCCAAGACTTAATTTTTTACTTAATGCTCCGAAATATTCACCCCTCTGCATCAGCATTCTTGCTGGATCTGTATAGCAGGATCTGGATCTAATCCTCTAATCCATCTATTTGGACTACAGCTTTTGTGATCCCTATTCCCAAACTTGGGAAAGATCCAAAGTCGGCGGAAAACCAAAGACCAATTTCGCTGACCTGTCATACTTGTAAATTAATGGAGAAAATTGTTTCAGGCCGCCTTCTCCCTGTTTTGGAAGGTCGCCAAGCTTTTTCAAACTTCCAGTTTGGTTTCCGCAAAAATCGTTCGACGGTGGATCCCTTGTTAAAACTGTAACATGACATCCAGGAAGGCTTCTAAACTGGTGGGATGGCTCTTGGTGTCCTTTTTGACCTTGAAAAACCTCTGACACAACGTGGAGAACTGGCGTTCTACTTTAACTCTACTCGCTCGGTTTCCAATATATATATACATACATATATATATATATATATATATATATATATATATATATATATAATTATATATATATATATATATATATATTTGTATAATATATCATATATATATATATATATATAATTTATATATATATATATATATATACTACTCGTCAAAAATAACGCACCACTGGCTCATATGACGTTAACAGGTTACAGAAAAGACTAGAACGCTGTGTAACTTTATTATGCAAATAACATAGCATCGGGGACACGTTATACAGTGGTAAGATTGTCGATTGGCCCTAGGAATCCCATGGGGGTCTGTGAATGTGTCCTGTATGTGATTGATGAGTTTCCTCCAATGTGGGACGTTATCGCTGTGAAGGGTTCGTGTGTGGATGGTGTTATTCAATAACGTGTATGGCCACCTCTGACACAGATGACGGCTTGTCACCGTCGTGGCATGCTCTCTATGAGCATGTCCTCCACGGAAATGTGATCCCATACGCGACCCACCGTCTGCCCTAGCGCCTGAAGGATTCATGGCGTTGGTTGCAGCTGTCGCAACCGCAGTTTCAACATGTCCCACAATGTTCAATTGGGTTTAGGTCGGGACTGTATGCTGGCCAATCCAATGTTCTAATTTACACAGTCGTTAAGTATTCAGTAAAACATCTGACCTTGTGTGGTCTTGCTTTGTCGCGCATTAGGAGAAAGCAGCCACCGATGTAGGGGGCATATGGCACGACATATGGGTCAAGGATATTTGCGATATACCGTGCTGATGTTTGGGAGCCGCCATATAGGGCGTGCAACTCTGTATGACCTGTTAAAGAAATTCATCCCCAGAACATGAGAGATCCACCTCCAAATAGCCGTTATTATTCCGCATATTACATTGCGCGCACCTCTCATTAGGTCGTAGATAGACTCTGGATCGCCGAGCGGAGGTGTAGAGACCGACTCTGAACTCATCCTGAAAAAGTTTATTCGTCCAATCGCCGACGGTCCAATGTGTAGGTGTTCCCGGGCAAATGCTAGTCTCGCCGTCAATGCTCTTTGGTGTATCGTGGTCCTATGGCCAGCCTTCGTGGCCTCAAATTATGTTCCTCAAGGCATTGACATATTGTATTATTACCCACACGACTCCCATGTATTTCCTGCAGCTGTATTTGAAGGTGCCTTTCTGTTGTATGGTAGTCTCTTACAGCCCGCATACGCAGAAAGCGGTCTTCAACGCCAGCTGTGGCTTAGCTTGCCCTAACCCCTAAACCTTGCGTGATCATGGGTGTCGAGCTACCGCTGCATGACCATTGCACTGTTTGTTTGGCCTTATCAAACGGTCGACCGAGTTCACGGTACCCGTACCTCTCGGCATGGAGGATTATAATATCTGCGCACTCATCAAGTGTTAGTCGACTCTCAATCCTTTCCATGGTTGTAGCGGTTAAATTTACACATGAATGGACCACGTACTCAACATGCCCCCGCCATAACCTTCCCCCAATCGCTAAAGCTGGAATTACGTGGTTTATCATTTACCTTAATTACAGCGATGGAGAACCCTATGTACCCCCAACACTATTATAGCCCTGCATACTGTGTCAATGATGTTATTATATTTCGCATAATAAAGTTACAAAGCGTTCTGGTCCTATCTGTAACCCGTTAAGGTCATATGAGCCAGTGGTAAGTTAATTTTGACGATGTATATATATTATATATATATAAAAATATTTATATATATATATATATATATATATATATATATATATATATATATATATATATATATATATATATATATATATATATATATATAGTAGGGGAGGAAGATGAGACAGTCGTGCGTATATATATACCCTCCTTTAAGCCGGCTTAAGCCCGCTTAATCCTTCTTAAGCCAGCTTTAGCTGGCTTAAGTTGCCTTATTCTGATCGCCATTAATCCCAGGGGATTATTTCATGAAGGTACATGGGAATATTTTTAGGATATCAGTGACGTCACGTTACTGACGTCACCATATGGAGCGTACGGCACGGAGTGCCGTTTACGCGACCCTCTACCACTTATACATTTTGGCACTATTCAGGAAGGTAGCTACGGTTTCCTATGTGCTCTCCATCCCACCCCCTCACCATCCCACCTCAACACCCCTACCACGATCCATTCGCCGTGACTGCTTATCTGTCTTTGCTCTCCATGGAGGTTTTTCCCCCACCTCCTTTCACTAGTCCCCAATCCAAAGCCTCTTTGGCTGCTCATGACCACCCTTGATGACTCACGACTTTCCTCCTTTCCCTGTCAGCTGTATAGTGACATGTTTCAAAATGGAAGCCGCCTTAGGTTCCGACTCGAACTCGAACAC
>JABUQX010072607.1:35000-53020 GCA_015478945.1 Trachelipus rathkii
AGGATATGCCGACTAGAAGTGTGGGTGATTGGCGTATTTCTCCCAAAAGAGAGGCTTAACTGCCGTTAAAATGTTCCCCTTCCAAAGTGTGTATTAATGAAAGATTTAGCAAGCCTGAATAAGGTCAGTCGGTTGATACGATCATAAGGCTTATTAAATATTACTAGTTCTTTCGTATTCCTTCAAATTTATAACTCTGTCCATCTGATCATTACACGATACAGTTATGTGGCGATTAAGTCAGTAAATAAGGACGCCAGCACGAGATCGTGTATCCAGTTGTAGTTAGCATTTCATAGGTTTGTCCGTGGAGGTAGTTCATGTCCATGCTATAATTGATACCCCTAGGTCGAAAGGTACGATTTATAGGGGGACTTTTTATATTCCCAGAGTAAAGGCTTCATGTTCAACAATCGATATTATAACTTTCTGTGGTAAAATTACCATTCACAATGTTAGGGATATTATGCTCGAAATCCTTGTGAATTAAATAACTTGTTTCAACTCTCTAATAGGGCTACTTTGCTGTAGCTATTTCAATTCCAAATGTTCTGTGGTGATAATTTCATTTTCTGACATAGAGTTAATTATTCTAATCAATGTTTTGAAAACAGGTTCTGGACATACAGCGCGTAGCAGCAGGTTTTACTCGTAATTTAAGGAGCAAATTTAGGGATAGATCGGGTGAAACGAAAGTTCTATTCTACAGATGGTAGAAATGAGTTTTCTTGAGATACGATATGTCCCATTTAAAACGGCCGTAAAATTCATGTGTTCATTTGACTTTAGCCGTCTTTATCTATATGTGCAGGCTCGTCTTTAAAACTATAAAAACCACATATTGGAGATGAAGTTCTAGATTCATCTGAAATCATTAAACAACACCTCCAAGATTTCTTCCCTATGAAGAATAATTGGCAGCTGACGTACCTAGTGAAGTTTCGATAAAATACAACTTCATCTGTACCAGAAGTTTTGATCTCTGTATAACACTCGGTGATCGTCGCCTGAACGCGAAGATCGTACCATCTGGTTTTCGTCAATTTTGTTTTTTAGAACATATAAACAAACACATTAGATGAGGATCTAGTATATTGATGCAGAAGTTTCCTGGAATAATGAATTCAGAAAAGACAATTGGTATGGTAATTGAATGAAATAGGATTACACTGATGAAGTTGACTCACTAACGCCTAATCTGGGTGGGTGTTCACGGAGAAGAGATCATCACTCTTACACCAGTTCAGGACTATAAGGAGAAGGAAATGCACTTGTGTATGCGTGAACTCTGGTCGTATAATGAAAACAATTTCATGAAAAAACATTACTTATATACAGTAATAAACGCAACTCATGTAAAAGTTGACAGTTAGTAATTAAATAGCAAATCAATCAATACATTTTCTCTTTAGAGGTTTTTTACCCTTAGGCTTTTCCTTTGTGACAATTTTCTTACTCCCACCCCCTTGACCTGACATTTTACGTCTTATTTTACGCTTAACATCATCCAGCATCTCATCTGAAACATCGGCAATACATCTTTTTAATGATGCACGGGGGTTAGCTCCTGCCGCAATATCTTGAATAGTATGCAATCCTGTTCATATAGCTTTTTTACCTATATATTCCCCACCTCTCCTGAGTAGAGGCCGTGCACTTCTCCATAATTTGGCAAAAAATCCGCAAAGACCATACCCCCCTCTGCATTTTTCGACCCAATAAACACTCTAACACCGTCCATCATTACAGGAGATTCTTTCTTATACTATCGTTACGCTGCAAGAGTATGTTAATGAATGAAAAAATATAACTGACTACTTCTCTTATATATAATCTTACACTCTGCTCTATTTCTTCAATGTTCTCTAGTCGTATATATGTGAGAAATTTAACAACTATGTTTAAAAATAGTCCAATATGCTGTAGTTACTACATCTGTTTCTTTCTAATATGAACTTTACACAACAATCATATATAAATGGGAATGGCATTCCTTCTACATCCTTTATATGTAAGCGCATAGAGTCAAAACTTGATCCATTCAGAGATAGATAATGAACTCTTAAGTATTACTTACTACATAATTGTCATTACTCATCTATATTTGTTAATATACATAAGCCATACCTGGATGATTGAGCAATCTCGGATGGGAACATCTGTATAATGCAGTACTATTACTCTCGACTTCATAGCCACCTTCACTATTTTGTTCATGGTGGAGCATGCGGTTATTCTCCACAGCTAGTATAACCCTCTTCAACATAGTAGGGACATCATGAAGGATATCCAACACAGCATCACGTTTACGGATATGTTTACGATGCCACAGTGATCGCTTGAGAAAAAACATATCACAATCTCGTAGGTTTTACCTACTTTTGATCTTAAAGATATTAATACTTTTATCTTCGTAGGTACGCATATCAGCTTTGTATAGCAAATCCTTACACATAATACTCATATCAAAAGAGACGTTTTAAATGACTAAAATTACGGGTGCCGAAATTAGGGGCCAAAAATCAGGATTGCCGAAAAAAAATTGGGGTTGCCAAAAAATTAGGTTGGCCAAAATTTAGGGTTCTCAAAAATTAGGGTTCTCAAAAAATTAGGGTTCTCAAAAAAATTAGGGTTCTCGAAAATCTCAAAAAATCTGGGTTCTCAAAAAATTAGAGGTTCTCTAAAATAAGGGTTCTCAAGAAATTAGGGTTCTCAAAAAAAATTACCGTGGGCCCAAAACATGACCCATGGAAGACCAAAAGGGTTGTCGAAAAAAATTTGGGTTCTCAAAAAAAATTGGAGTTCTCATAGCAAAAAAATTAAGGGTTCTCAAATAAAATTAGGGCTTCTCTAAAAATTAGGGGTTGCCAAAATTAAGGGTTCCTCAAAAATAGACCTGTGGGCCCAACAAATAAGACACCCATGGAAGACCAAAGGGTTGGTCGAAAAATGTTGGGTTCTCAAAAAATTTGTGTTCTCAAAAAATTTGGGTTCTATCCAACAAAAAATTTGGGGTTCTCAAAAGAGTCCGCGGTCAAAAAAATGGTAAAAAGGTCGCGGTCCATTTTTAACGGAAAGTTAGCCCTACCTCTTATATATAACGAAGACGACATAACGCTATCCCATATCATATACCTACGCTAACTCTATCACCTTATTAGTATCGAAGATATATGAATTAGTCACTTATTACCATAAATCATGTTAGCATCGAGCGCGCGAGAGGGTAGACTCATAGCACACGTAATATATTATTCTTATCTCAGAGATTATCCCGATCTTACGAGACATTACACGTACTATTCACACGTACGCAGCGTAAGGTAGCGTATCAGAACGGATCGTCGGTCCTGACTTAATCAGATGTACATAATGCCATCTCTATGCTCTATCAGATTATCGACACATGAGATAGCTCGACATTTGACCAGAATCATTACAGCCGTCTATCAGGTCAAGCTCATAGGACGGTTAGTCTCTACGCGACGTTGGTATTAGGCATCAAGCGCCCTCCAATTACACAACAATGCAGAACCTTCAGACAGCGTTCTGGCCATCCAGACTGGGTCGTCGATATCGCTGCTCAGCGATTACTAAGCGACAGCTACGAATAATTATTACTTCCCATAAGTGCAGGACGGTTCACTCTGTGCAGCGAATGTAAATTCTCATATACTGAGGAGTCAGTACGTCAGACACGCGGAATCGATCACAGACTGCGTCAGATACAACTACGTTCATACAGTATTCGCATGAAAACCGACTGGGTCTTCGCCACGTGTGTATGATAGCGCGGGCCTGTGATACATCAGATAGCACGTCGAGTCATACGACTCCAAGAGCACTCTCTACGTAGGCTCGTAGAATGGCAGTCTGATGTCATACTTACACACTCAGCCACGTCGTTCGAAATCGCTGATCAACACGCAGTGAGGTACGATCAGCATACCACTGCATTGACTTCCCTATGAGCAGTACTAATCGGCTCTTGGATACCTCACACGACGCAGAACATGATACGTATTCAGGTCGCACTGATGCAGCTAGTGCTCTACTGACTAGCTCTGAGCGCTACCGCGTCTGATTGATCGTACTCGAGCATGATGTATTTATCGCGCCAGTAGACTGCTCCTAGCGGTATATGATGCTGCTGGAACAGCAGTGAGAGACTTCACTCGTCCGAGTCTTCACGCAGAGACAAGCACTGCCATACGAGTAGTGACGTGAAGTGCACGCCTCCCGGTGATGATGCACTATGCAAGCACACTACTAGAAATGCGACAAGTCAGCGAGGAGCAGAGTATTAAAACTCAGTCGTGCTACAACCAAGCATATCGCACTACAGATTATAAACTCTATCTTCGACGCCACACTATATTCGGCTTTGGCGTCACACCAAATCACCATCCTCGCGTTATCTAGTGCATAAATTATCTGATGCAGCTAGGCATCATGTGTCACATGACTCAGGATAGGTCGAGATTATCAACTATCAATCAGAGAATCAGTGAAGTCGAACTGTACGAGATCTATGCGCAGAAGTATCTAGCACTAATCAACAGTTGCAGTAGATTCGGTCGAATCAAGCTAATAATGGTAGAGGAACACGATAATACGATCTTTAACGCGACCCGTCCGCAAGTCAAGAATCGGAGGATCGATATTTAGGCTCTACTACGGCACAGCCAGAGTCGAAGTAGCACAGTCATAGTCAAGTATAGACTCTCCGTCATTCAGCAACTAATCTTAGAGGATCGAGAACCGTCATCGATACTCGAACAGATATATATAATAATGTATTATTATAATATATATATATACCGTATATATATACATATATCATACCGACTTGTGCGACCGTACTCACGCACGCATGCCATACATCAGCCACGCGCGCTAAGATAATTCGACTATTGACGAAGTGTTCGTCTTATTTTAACAAGTTACCATTTCTCATCGTGACGAATCACCAGTCGCGTGAATTTTATTATAGTTATTGCCAATAACCCTTTATAAGAACTAAATTCTTATTCCTCGAATCGCTTTAAACTGATGATATTACAAAATTTAATAAAAGTAATACTAATAATTATATCGGTCCAAGCTCAATATATATAACCTACTACTATAACCTAGATATAATACTAATACTATCATTACTACTAGATCTCACAAGTATTACATATAATATCAATACATTATATATACATATACTATATGCAGACTGTACAGCGATCTCTAATTTCAGGGCGCCATAATACAGCTATTAATCAAGTTGTCCGTCTTATTTAACCAAGAAGCATCACACCAGCAACTAGAATTAAATAAAAGTTTTTTTTAATTACTGTTTTAGGATGCATTTGCGAATGTACAATAAATAAATTATCGCTTTAAGTGTTTATAAATTTATTATATATATCTCTCGTAAAGAAAAATATTATTATTTTATTTTATTTTTTAGTTTTATTCATATTTATATTTTTATTTTTCATTTATATTATTCTTATTGTATTTTCTACTTATTAAAACTGTTACTGAATTATAGATACTATATAATATATATACTAACGATACTAAGTAATCAACGTCCCTAGCTGGTTAGTCATTATAAAGTACCCAATAGACAAATAGTAAGGTACGTACCGCTGATAACATATATAACGAATCAGTATAAATACATTATGTATACTAATATAACTGTATCTATATATAAACAGATGCGACAAGTCAACATTCTAGTAATCTAATTAATAAGAAAAATAAAATTATTTATAAAATAAAAATAAATTAAACTGGTTTTAATTTACAAATAATAAAACTCTTTTCACACATTTACGAATTATATATATAATTTAGAACACTAAAAGCGATATAATATTATTTATATGTACATTCGGCACAGATGCAGTCTAAAGCTATATTAATAAATTTAATTTAATTCCGGATAACTTGTTAAATATACAGACGTAATCATCTGTTAAATATATATAATATTTATCTAACATGAATTAGTTGACGAAATTCCCGCTATGATATATTACGTTCCCTACGATCCCAGTCTCACCTCTACACCCCAGTAAAGTACTAATTAAACGTAACCGCTGTATAACACATCATTACAATTATATAATAATATATTAATATATTATTATATATGCATTAAAATTAATAATATATATAATATATCATATACCAATTGTAATAACTATACATTCTAAAACAGCTATGAAGCAAGGCCGATAAGACTATATATATCGTTAGTATAGGGTATTGCGCATATCTCTACGTTACTAATATAATTCGAGGTGCGGACGTCCATATGTATTAAATAAGGAACCGACACTTTAATATATATATTATATATATAATATATATACTATAATATTATATAGCTATGAATACAATCAGATGATACAGTTCACATCTACAGTATCATATGACTGATACAGATAGCTGGACTAGATACTACTCATATATAATATATAGAGCAGCCTGTACTCATCTCAGTAACAGCTTCATAATTTATATACTAAAGGGTATTGCCAAAGACCATCTAATATATAAAACCTGATTCACGTGCATCACTTGCTAAAATCCATACATACTACGACATAATCACCCTTTATATATATAAGTATAAAATAACTATATGATAGTACTATACATAATTAGATTACCATGTAACAAGACCTATACTGCATACCATAAGCACCACCACAGCAAATATACCATCTAATCAACAGCTCAATAATAAATGATCTATTTCTTAGTTAGTTATAATATATACCGTAAATATCGTAAGTACTCACTAGCCGTACCGTCTATAATTAATACTCCAGGACACAAGTAAATATTAACCGTGATCGTATATAATTACACATCGCCTAAAAGCAAGACCTAATAGAATTATATCTAAAGGGTAATTGGCAACATTTAATAATAAAAATTCGGAATATCTTGCTAAAATAACGTATCTGTCCCTTCAATTAACAATTATAGGTATACCAGAGTTTCCCAATATACATTATTACGTACGATCATTAACTCTAATTAACTACCTCATCGAGTACGTATCTCTAATATACCAACTCTATAACTAGTGAGCAACACCAATGTGATCTAACCACAGGCTTTATATAGTATCGATTATAATATTAGAATGGTAGGAACATGATATTAGAGCTTATTAGCCAGTATGTTATTGGCTAGATACTCGTATAACAGCCAGATTAAGTGATACAGTAAGAAGTAGCTACACTCATCGAGATATACAACATCACGTGTAATACGTATATAAGTGGAACTGAGAACAAGTATAGCTGCTCACGAAGACGAATCTTTCAACACCTAATTCGAACTTTCAGTCGCTCCGCAATACACTATTCACCATGACTCTAATTTTGTTAAATTAAACGTACTAATATAATAAGGTTAGCAAATACCTATAAGTATTTCTAGGTAATTAGTACATAGCACTACGATCACAGACTAACAGAATAAGTATGCTGTACCTATCTAATATACAATCCGTATAACGTCCTATATACCGCTACAGTATAGGAACTATATATCATGTAATATACGGAAACGTCAAGAATCTTGTATAATCATCTCAATCGGGATTAGACGATACGCTTACGACGACACAGTATGTCACACTTTATTATATATAGTCAATATAATACTTAATATATCACTACTCACCTAAATATACACCAATATATAATAATAGGTTACCACAGCAGTAAATACGTTCTAAGCTATTTACACACTCAGTAAAAGAAGCTAATAATTTCATCTAAAGGGTATTGGCAAAACTTAATAATAATGATTCGATACTTGCTAAAATACAATATCGTGCCACAACTTTCAATATAATATACACGTAATATAATATTTAGTTAGTATACCACGTTAATATATATATATTAATATATATATATGATACTATATATATATAAGTATACCATCTTACTAAATATACCTATTATAATGTTACACATAGATGGATGTTGATTGCTTACACCAAGACGCCTTAACCTGAATAAATATAGTTCTGTCGAGAGTTGAATAATACATTTGCATACCACACTATATGTGAATCTCTCTGTCTATCGACAGTAGAGTATGTATACACCACTTCTTTCTAGTAAATCACGATTATGTTCTGATGACATCGTCCTTGAGAGCGAACTTATCATCTTTTATACTACAGTCCAGTAGGCTAGGGGCGGAGGTATCCCAATCCGACCCGCCCATTCTACTCAAGGTTAGCTTGCGAAAGTTCCGATACACTAGATTTACATATTTTGTTATATATCTTTGAACAGCTTGGAAGCACGCGTAGTATTACTCCATTTACCTAAGTAAACAACTAAAATCGGATTTGAGAGGTTTCGAAGATGCCGAGTAAACAGATAAAAGTGTTTTTATAATTAAAAATATATTAACCATATCTTCTTCAAAGTAGGGTGAGGACCTTTTTGAAAAAGATGTAGGTAATACATTTTTAATTATTGAAAGTCAAATAAGCAGAACAGAGATTAACGTTTGTATTCAGCAAAGTGCTAATCTTATATGACCTATTCACCTGAGAAGAAGTATCTGTATATATGTTCGATTATTACACGTCAAAGACCTCAAGTTAAACTCATCAAAATTTTAACATCTATTATATATACACACCACAGTCCATAAAATCGTGGTTTATTTCTTTTTTATATCTATAAATATAAAACATTCCTTTAACGGGAAATCCTATTCTCCTGTGTGATATTTGAAAAAAGGTCATCGAGTAATGTTCATCTCATAATGCGAATTAGGCTTTATTACCATAGGTCATAAAGAATAGGTTTCCCATTCTTTATGATGCATCCCAATACCAGGCTACCTAGAAGATCCAGTAAAGACTGGTCTTATTTTTAATTTGTTTTTTCTCAAAAAGATCTAAGTTTATGGATTACAAACTTCTTTTATAGAAATCTACACTAATATAACATGCGCCAATTATCATTAAAGGAATATCCTTACACTCACAAGGATTCTTAATCTTTTTATATATTGATAAAAGGTCATCCGCGTGTTCGTCAAATGAGCTTAATGCTTACTTGCATAACATAGGGTCATCACAAAAAAATCGCAAATAATGAAATATTTACAATTCCGCTAAAATGTGATTGCAGATCGTAAGCGCTAATTATCTGGGAGCAGTGGCGATAAAAGTACTGCAACGTAGTATGTACCACGGTCTCGCCCTAGAGCTAAATGAACGCGCAAGATGTTCGCCATAGTATACGGATTGCCGGACGCGCTGGACATAAAATTTCTTCTCTCTTCACTTACAATGCTCTCTTCTCTCCTCTCTCTCTTTCTCTTCTCTCTCCTCTCTCTTCATCTCTCTTCTCTCTCGTCTCATCTTCTGACTCTCCTCTCCTCTCTCTCGTCTCATTATTATATCTAAATATATATTATACTTTACTGATATATATTACTAGTACTAATATATATGACTAAGGATAATATTATCACAATATATATCAAGTATATTACTATATATATAATAGTATCTTTAACTATATATAGTATCAGGTTGGAGTAATGACAATACAAACGGTGGTAGGTGAAGTGCCGGGGTGGATGCACTAAGGCTGCAGGTGTAGGTGCTAGGTGAAGGCTGGTGAGGTCATCAGAGGTGCAAGGTGTAGGTGAAGTGGGTGGAAGGCTAGCGTGTAAGGTGTAGGCTGAAGGCGGGTTGAAGCTAGTCTGCAGAGTGTAGGCTTGAAGGCCGGTGGAGGCTAGTGGCAGGTTTGTCACGGTGGATAATGGGTTGGGTAGCAGAGGCTAGGCAATGTAGGTGTAAGTGTGGAAGGTGAGGTGAGGCAGCTAGGCTGCCAAGGTGGTAGGTGAGAGCTGACCGCAGGGCTAGCGCCGAATAATTACCTACTGAGTGCTATTAGAAGATTCGTAACAGGATCGAGGCGCAGCGAGAGGTCGGCAGGCTAAAGGGTGTAGGGTGTAGGTGAACCAAGGCGGGGTGAGAGCGCCTAGGATAATCAAGAGTCTAGGCTGATCTACTCGACAATCGAGACGCGAAATGTGCTGAAAACGCGGAAGCCTGTTCACAGCATACCAGCGGTGGAATCCCCGCGGACAGGGCGGAATAACCGCGGAGCGTCGGGACAAAAACCCTATTCGCACGCCCTCGACGGGCGATCACACGCGACGCGGGTGCGCGCAGGAAAACGAGACCACCCTCTAGCAGAGCATTGAGCTGCGGCCCCAGGATACAAGCGGTTAAGAACATCACAAAAGGGGCTTAAGCCCCTAAAGACACATCAAAAATTACCGTGGGCAAAAATTGCCCACGGTCGAGAAAATTAGGAGGGGGGTAAAATAGGGGGGCAATACGTACAACGGTTGCTAACGCAACCGTTTGGCGCACCCTTTCTTCGAAAGGGTGCTAAAAATTAGGGGTGCCAGAAAATTAGGGGTGCCAGAAAATTAGGGGGGCCAAAAAAGGTCAAGGCCCAAAAAGGTAAAGGCCAAAAAAGGTCAAGGTCAGGTAAAAAAATCGAGCTCAAAAAAACAACGTGGCGGTCAAAAAGTCAAAAAGGTCAAGGTCATTTTTTTAACGGAAAGTTAGCCCTACTACTAGTATGGATTTTGCATTCCAAATAAAGCTATTGGCCTTATTTGAAATGCAGACCATAGTATTGTCTTTCACTGTCGCAATATTTAACATGTCAGTGAACATCATAGAATGCTTATTGATATGTCCTGAATATTGCTAATTTTATTAATCAAACATGCACTTTATTTTCAAGATCCAGGCATATAATATTTATTCTACTTCAGTTTGGGGTCCGTTCCTTCTTTGGAATTGAAACCTTATTTATAATAAAATTTCGTGTTCATTTTTGTGAGGTAATAATAAAATTAACTATATTAATTATATATATATATATATATATATATATATATATATATATATATATATATATTCTGCGTCGGACAGAGGATCCAGCACGGATCGAAAGCTAACGCCCTTCACAATCAGAAGACTGTCTCCTATATTATATATGTTATAATCATTGTGTTTTAGATTACTTAGGCCTCCTATTATTCTACTATTATAACCTAGCGATTTACTGCTTGGATTTACTATAATATACTATATTATATATATATATATATATAGTATATGATATATATATATACTATATAGCTATATTATAATAATTAAAAAATGATATATATGTACAATTGTGTATCTACATTAGCCTTACCTGAATTTGTTGGTTTCAAAGAATTTATGCTCTTTGAATAAGATCTTGATAGCCCTAAGATAACTCAGCCTTGTGGCTTTTGTAACCTAGCACTTAAAAATCTTAATTAGGGTAAATTGATTGGAGAGTAGAAGGTAAATAGAATAGAGATAGGTTGATAGTAAAAATTATTTGAAAAGAAATGAAGAAATAAGACAATTTACCTCTATACCCTTTACATTTTGATTAATTAAATTTTTGTGATTCACATACACGACATTAGTACCGCTATTTGAATCCAAAGTGAGTCCACAGTTTGTGGTAAGACCTTATTGTAATTTTTTAGTGAAATTTAGTGAAAATGGATATACCATGGACAAAAATATAAATTCCGCTAAAACTAATAATAGAAGATACCATACCGGTATGAGAAAATATATAGCTAATAGTTTTTATATCCTAAATAAAACTAAAATAGAAGAGATATATATGTAGAAGTATATAATAGTTTTTATATCCTCCCACTGAAGAGTTGCAATGAAAACCATTGCAATTAAAGAATTAAATTTTTACAAATAAGATAATGAATTCCTGTGAAGGAATTCTTGACACTTGACAGCAGCCTGTCTAAGAGGTCTTTCTTTGACTGAATTGAGCTGAGATTTTTGATTCTGTTGAGAGTCAAGTTGAGGTGAATTTATACCTGAAGTTGAAGGTTGTACATCTATAATAGCAGTATCACTATTACTTTGAATAACTGAATTTGAATTTGAGGGATCAACTTGATCTGTATTTTCATTGTTTTGACCATCTGAATTGGAGAAATCACTGCTTGTTTCAGCATCAGCTTCTCCACTGGAGACAGAGTGGGTAATAGATAACTCCGATGGGTAGAGATGACAAATAGAATAATGACAGGTTTGTCCATCTCCCCTTTTTAATAACACACTCCTGATCTTATTGTCATCACCAACAATGACTTCCAGAACTCTGCCAAAGCCTAAAAGGGTCCCTTAGGCTTTGTTAGGTGTTGTGGTAATTAGAACTATATCTCCAACCTTAATTCCTGTTGGTCCACT
The DNA here is from genome assembly GCA_015478945.1 of Trachelipus rathkii. Classification (NCBI taxonomy): domain Eukaryota; kingdom Metazoa; phylum Arthropoda; class Malacostraca; order Isopoda; family Trachelipodidae; genus Trachelipus; species Trachelipus rathkii. The sequence goes on from JABUQX010072607.1 coordinate 47,344, forward strand.
CTGACTGATAGAGATTTCTACTTGTCTGGCGCAAATTTAATAAATAAGACTCATACCATAATTCCCTGAAAGTCTCTAAAACTCTTCCTTGAGCAGTTAGAGTTATGGCTAAGTCTTGTTGTGAGGGAGGAAGTTTTTTCCATATAGGGGTGGAAACTTCATTGAATAATGCAGGTTGAATTCCATAAGGCTTCAAAAGGAATTTGGAGCAATACTTCCAAATCATTATCTGATGACCTATAGGTTTAAGGTCTTGAATGATAACATTGGTTATATTTGAAATACTTGTTAAGCATTGAAAGTAGGTTAAAGGTTGCTTTACCTAATAGTTTTTGAGACATCCCTTTAAAAAATGTTCTATCATGTCCTCTCCAATACTGATCCCACCCAACTGGAATAGATTGGAATCTTGTATGTTTGATGTTATTGATACGCATTGATGTGTTCGGAGAACATATCTGAAGACAAAGAATTCTAACAGTATATTCCCACCTTGTTTGAAATTCCTGGCATTATCTGAGTACAGATTGATGGTATTGCCATAATAATATTTGTGAACGTTGGAATGAAAGTAAAATGGATTCAGTGAACATATCTGGAAGGACATCAAACATGAATAGCTCTGATATTAGGGCAGGTGTAAATTAATAGATACATTTTTTTGAAATTCCTTTCATTAATCTTTACAACGAGATGTCCTGTAAAAGTCCACACCAGTATGCTCAAAAGGACGCACAAAATTAACTCTTTGATGAGGAAGATTAGTCATTTTTTTGATATTTAAAGGGTATACTGTTAAATTTTTTGCAAATTATACAGTCTGACAAAACATTCTTCACAGCCTGCCTGGCCTTGGTAATCCAGAAGCCATGAGATCTGATGAAATTGATAGTGGTTTGAACACCCAAGTGTTGACATCTAGAAATGAAAATCTCTTATGATTAATCTAGTGAGATGATGATCCTTGCCAAGAATTGGATTTATCACATCATCATTATAAAAAAGTGTCTTGGCAATTCTCCCTTTGGATCGGATTAGCCCTTTATCATCTATGAATATAATTAAGTGAGTAACTAGCAGTGGAATTTCATCCTTTTTAGGATTTTTGGAGAAATAATATCTCCTTAGAAAAACAATGCTGTTGCATTATCTTCAACCAATAGAGTTGAGCTTTCCGATCACAATCTTCATCCAGCCCCTTACTCAGGGTAAAATAGTTCAACATCAGGAATCAGAAGAATAAGGTTTCTTGGATTCTTTTTTTTTAAATCCTCTTACAGATAAGTTTAAACTAGCAAAATTTTCGATTAATGCTGAATGCAAAATACCCAAAAGATTGTTGTTATCAGCTGTGTCCAAGGTTTTTGATCCTTTAAATATCTTTTTACCCGTAACTTTAAGAGGTCGGCTATTAATTAGGAAATTATGGCAATTAGGTCTCAATTGGGATGAAAAGGTCCCTGCCGATGTTCTAGTTTCCTGGTCTTTTCTATGTTCAGATTTAAATAAATTACATAATATTGAAATTGAAAGTTGTGCTTTCTCACCTTCTTCCATAACTGCTCTTAATTGATCATTATTAGAGTCCCAACTTCTAAGATGGAAACCACCATCTTTCCATTCTTTGTTGCATTCATGATAAAGTTCCTTTAAATTGTTGTGGATAATTGCCACTAATAATTAAATCGAGTATGCCGTCTTCATTCATAGAATCTGAGTACATGCATCATCCTCATATTACTGAGCATGATGCTTGATGATATAATCGAGGATGAAAGGTGAGGATGTAAAACCAAAAACATGAGTATCGTTTCGGTTTTCATTGACCATTTCTTCTCTCAAAAAAAAGCAAAAGGCGATTGCGGTCTTTGATAGAGTTTTATCTTAATCTGAAAAGGAAGGCTTGTTTTATATCCGATGCATAACAAACTGATTTGATCTGAACCGAATAAATGTCCTAATGAGGAAGACATAAGATCTTGGTCCAGTAATAGGCTGCCTCATTTAGAGATGGTAAAGAGTTAGTTTTAAGAGAGAACAGTTAAACACAGGCCTGACCTTTGTTGATACTTGTTCATCAGTTTTTGATACAGGTCTGTGAGGAACCTGCAAATATAATTTTTATATAATTCAGAGGGAGATACTTTGAACTCTTTTCAATAATACCATCAGCTAATTGTGTGCTGAACAGACATAATCAATAGGCTTTAACTAAATCTTTTCTTTCTAAATTTTCATGAACTCTATTAAGTACTGAAAGAGCAATGTTATAGTTTGATGGCAACAAGGGAAGTTTATCTTCAATCCATGGAAGATCTATATGATATTTTCCGTCTTCGAACTCTATACTACCTTTGAATTTTTCAATATGTTTCAAATCATCTTCAGATTTATTATTATGCATACCTTCAATACCCAAGGACTCTAATTTGAACATGTTTTTCTGAATCCTTGCTCTACCTCTGAATTAGTTAGGATATGACTTAAAGGATTAAAATAAGAATGTACAAGGTTTAAGACTGCATTAACCAAAGTATGGTTAACCTGCAAATGATTTCGACTTTTGACAAGAATGTGATTTGATTTTGACAATTGAACGGTGGATTGAAAACTCTTAATTGGATTATTGTTATATAAAATTAGTAATATTTCCAATGGAATAATAGAAACCATCTCTTAACTTAAAAGGCCAGATCCACTCATACAATATAATCAATTCTTAGTTGAGGGAATACTCTAAAATCAATGCCAATTAGGCATCCAACATTCGAAAATGAGTTTTATTAGACTCTTTATTAAGCCAGAAATCGCTAATTTTGTTAAGATTTATTTCTTAAATTAATTAGAGCCTGATCTAGAACTTAAATCTCATTAACTTAATTGAAGCATCCTCATCCAACCAAAAAGAGGGAAGGGTAAAAACAAGACTGGTCATATATCATCAAGAACAGTTCTTTAAACTGCGGGTGGTAAAACACCTAAATAGATTTTTATATCGTATTGGAGTGCTTTTGATGATTCTCTAACAGATATAGTTGAGTTTTGTCAATCACATCTTTTAGAAGGTAGGACCTGCTGTGAGCCCAGTCGCTAAGCAGTCGACTGAAGCCGAAACTTTTACCTTTACCAATCCTTAAGTAATTGTGGCAACAAATATAAATGTTGGTACTTTTGCTAAATGCTAATGACATAACATTGTGAGGGTGGACTTTTGCCTTTGCTTACAAGAGCTGTATATGACTTCTTTTTATGCAAAACTTGGCAAACTGAAAGAAAGTTGCCCTCAAGTCCAGGACATGATCTGCAGTATGTTTTGGTACTTGAACATTTGATGCATAGATTTATTTCATTACACCTTTTAATTCTTAAATCATACGTTTGATAAACATTGCAATTGGTCATCATCATCACATGACCTTGGGATAAACAAAACTTACATGATTTTGAAAAAAACTTTTTATTTTAGAAGTGGAAGAATCAATACTATGGTAGCTTCATTTCCACCAACTTCATTAGTATGAGTTTTGAAATTTTCAAAGCAGATTAGAATCACGGCTAATTATTTAGATTTTAAGGACTCATTCGTCCTTTGATTTTCAATAATTTTAAATTGATAATTAGGCTTATCCAAAGTATTTATATTTTTAAATTTTGAATAGTATTATGGGGAGGGACTTGATTGAAATTTTGACCTTTATTATGACTTGACGTTTTAATAATATTTTTGATAACTTCAATTTTACATTAAATATTTTGATTTAAATCAGGGTATTGGTAAACTTGCGAGTAATTTTCTTTACTACCACATTAGGTAATTTTTTGAAAAACTATGTGGCTAAGTACTACTAAATCCTGTAGACTCCTCAAGATATTTTGAGGTTATAACTCTCAAGTTCATATATATGTTCTGATATCAATTTAAAGTAAACCCTTGTAGCATTATACGTTGGGTCAAATACTGGTTTTAAACGTTGATTATTTTTTTAAATAATTTCATCAATGAGAAAATTTTCATCTAGAAATTTTATCTAAAAGTTTCAAAGAGCTTTATTATAATTATTTTATCACTAATAGAAGATTCTGGAAATCAGCAGAGGTATGCATATCCCTTTAATTTATTTTCTAAGCAGTGAAGTTTAATGGATTCACAAATTTTTCTGTAAATCTAGGGAACTCTTAAATTTTGAAATGAAGGTTTTTATAGAAACTTATCATTTCATCTGCCCTCAAAGAAACCACAATCTATAGATCTAAGAACAGATTTCACTGAAATGAGAGCAAGTATTTTTTTGGAGGGGTGGAATTTTGATCCCCTTTAGATTTTAAATTCACTTAATTTTGATTAAATCGAGCATTGGTACTGAATCTGGCTACAAACTCCTTTTTATGAAACTCAGGAATGATGGAGTCAACTTCATTATCATTAAATTATTTTTTATAATATTTTTATCCTTTTTGATTTAATACTTTTAACAACGATACTCTACTTCCCTCCGCAAGATCCTTTTTACATAGAACTGCATCTTTTATGCTTTATTATTAATCTTAAGGCACGCGATCAACATTCGTACTCATATCTGACTAAGATAAATATCTACTTGCTGCTTGAGGGAATAAAAATGGCACTTGAACTATAGTCTTTAGATTATCTACTTTATCTTCAGTCGAACCCTATCAAGAAGCAGGCTTGTATCTCCTGGGTCAAGAACAATTTTAGCTGAAATTTGGCCTAGAATGACCCAAGTCGGACAAATGAAACCTGAAGAAAGATGAAATAATGAAAGATAGCCTACCACCAGCCAAAAATTATTTTGATTTGAATTTTAGAAAAAGGTCTACTTAGCCAAAAAATAAAAAATTTGAAGTTGAACAGTGATTCTAGGGCCTAGAATGCCTAAGCTTTGAAATTGAAATGTTTTTGAGGAAAAATGAGATACTGGTCGCCTACCACCAGGCCCACACATTATTTGCTTTGAATTTTAATGAAAAGCGTTTGAAGACCACAAAAGCAAAACACAAATCTTTGAGGTTGAAAATGAACCTATCTAAGCGATCCTCAATCCATCTCACTCAGCACTCGCACGTACATTCAACTATCGTAGATACTATTTGAGTTGATTTTTTGTTTCATTATTTTTCGGATTTAGGAAAACACATAAAAGGGAGGATTTAGGCAATGATGCATGCATTCCTACTCCATCATACCAATTTTGAATTAAAATTACAGAACTTGGACTAACTCAAATCCACTATAATAGCGAGGAGACACTAAAGAACGATCTACCCAACAACTAGATCTCATAAATTCACATTCCCAGCGCGATAAGCGCAACCAACGCTCATAGTCTGGCTTTTACCGTCCTACTCAACATAATCTGCTTCAAACATAATTACATTTAATTTTAAAAGTTAATTGATTGTACTAATAATATACACTTCTACCATACAAAAATATCAATAACTCGCTATAAGCCCTCGGAGTTGCTTAGATATACATGATTACGCATTGATAGTGCACGAAGTTATCAAGAACTTGCAACAAACCACATTAGTTGGCAGACCAAATATAGATTCCACATATTGACCAAAATTTAATCCATAAAGACAGCAATCACCTCTATTGAATGACCAACATTCCTCTAGCTAACAAGCATCCTATAATTTTATAGAATGATAT
>JABUQX010072608.1:0-12282 GCA_015478945.1 Trachelipus rathkii
ATTATCAATTTTTTTAATTATATAATAGATTTATAGAATGTTGTTCATATAATAATTTAAAATCAAAGTTTTATAGTTTAAATTTTTGGTCAATTGTGGAATCTATATCGGAATCTCACTACGGCGGTTTGTTCAAGTTCTTGATAAACTCGTGCCTATCAATATGTAAATTTAATCTACGCCAACTCCGAGGCTTAATAGCGTTTATAGAATATTTTGGTGTACAACAGTATTATTTAGTAAAAAATTAAAACTAAAATTAAGGTTTATTTGAAACTATCATTGCTTAGAGACGGATAAGATAAGCCCATGGGCCTATCGAGTACTAGACTAATTGGTGCTATTTGTCCTAAGGTTTAGTTAGTCCTAGTGTAGGCTATTTAAAATTTGGTAGAGAGTTAGGTAAGCAATGCATCATTGCTTAACCATTCCCTTTAGTGTGTTATTCCTAAAAAAAATGTCAAACCTCAAAACTTATGCCTAGGTAGGCCTAGGTACACTTGGTTCAAACCTCAAAAAGTTTTGGTTAGGTGCGTGTTTTTTGTGGTGTCTTCTTCACACATATTCTAAAAACCAATCTATCTTGCAAAAATTTCAAAGGCAGCTCAACGTACATAATTTCGATGACAGCATCGTACAGTATGGTAGCGACTACAACTTGCTCACGCATATCTCTCCTCAAATATTTCCTCCCAAAACCGCTATAGCAACATTCGATCAGATAGTTAGGACACCATTCTAGGCCTAGCGATCAACACTTTCTAACTTCAAATATTTTTAGTTTTATCTTTGTGTCTACGATCTAGACCTAGGTTTCAGGATAAATTCCACTGTCATCGTCAAGCCCGATCATTGAGCATAGCGCGACACACTAGGTTGCAACAGAGCAGCTATCTAATCTCTATTGTAAGCAGGTTCATGCAATTATCAGATTCATCTATACTGATCACTACTGCCTATTACTCCATAGCCTATCCTCTATTTCCTTACTCTTTCTTCAAAGTTTCATATGTCCTTGGGTCATTCTAGCCAAATTTCAGCGAAAATGTCTGACCCAAGAGATACAAGCCCTTCTTGATAAAGTTAATAAAAATCTAAGCCTATAGTATCCTCATAAGCCATTTTACGCCTCAAGGCACAGTAGATATTTATCTTAGCTCAGATAGAGAAGTAGCGCCTACAGATAAATAATAGAATCAAAGAATGCAGTTTATGTAAAAGAATCTTGGCGGAGGAAGTAGAGTCCGTTGTTAAAAGATATTAAACAAAGGATAAAAAATATTATAAAAATATTTAATGATAATGAAGTTGACTCCAATTTCATTCCTGAGTTTCATATAAAGAGTTGTGTAGCCAGATTCAGTACCAATACAATCAAATTAAATCACAAAACAGGGCGAACCAAAAAGCTAAAGGGGATCAAAATTCCACCCCTCCAAAAAATACTTGCTCCTCATTTCAGTGAATCTTGTTCCTTAGATCTATAGATGTTGGAGTTTCTTTGCAGGCAATGAAACTGATGAAGTTTGCTTATAAACCTTTCAAAATTCAAAAATTTAAAAAGGTCACCTTAGATTTAACAGAAAATTGTGAATCCATTACACTTCACTGCTTAGAAAATAAATTAAAAGGGATTACACAGCATCTGCAGACTCCTTAACTCTCTGAATTTGCAGAGAATTCTATCTCTATCACAATCTATGATTCGAATACATTGTTACTTCAAGACTTTTATGATAACAATTATAAGCAAGCTCCTGACCTGTGCCCTTATGAATTCTTAGATGGATATTTTCTCATTTGAATGAAATTTTTGAAAATAAATCAAACCAGGTTCAAACATCTTTTAACGCAACGTATAATGCGACAAGGGTTTACTTAATTAAATGATATCAGAACATTATATATGAACTTGAGAGTTATAACCTCAAATAATCTTGAGGAGGCTACAGGATTAATTAGTAGTACTTAGCCACATAGTTTTTATCAAAATTACCTAATATAATGTGGTAGTAAAGAAAATTACTCGCAAGTGAATACCAATTACCGCTGATTTAAAATCAACTATTTAATGCTATAATGAAGGCATCAAAATATTATTAAATGACGTCAAGTCATAATAAAGGACAAAATTTCAATCAAATTGTAGGAAAGCGCTTATGTCAAAAATTTAAAAAATATAAATACTTCGGATAAGCCTAAATTAATCAATATTAAAATTAGGTATGAAAATCAATAGGACGAATGAGTCCCTTAACAATCTTAAAATAATGGCCTGATTTCTATTCTGTTGCAAAATTTCAAACTCAATACTAATGAAGTTGGTGGAAATGAGCTTCTCATAGTATTGATTCTTCTTCCACCTATTCTAAAATCAAAAGTGTTTTCAAAATCATGTAAGCTTTTGTTCATCCCCAAGGTCATGGTGATGACCATTGCAACTGTTTATGAAAACGTATGACGTTAAGAATTAAAAAGGTGTAATGAAATAAATCTATGCATCAAATGTTCAAGTAACCAAACTATACTGACCGATCAGTGGTCCTTGGACTTCGAGGAAACTCTTCCTTTCCAAGTTGCCGAATTGCAATAAACAAAGTCATACTTACAATGCTCTTTGTAAGCAAAGGAAAAGTCCCACCCTCACAAATGTATGTCTTAGCTTTTACCAAATTACCAACAATAAATAAGAATTGGCAAACGTGCGGTTTCGCCATTATCAGTAAAGGAGGTAAAAGTTTCGGAGATCTTCAGTTCGATGCTTAGTCGACTGTGGCTCACCACAGAGGCCCTACCTTTCTAAAAAGAGTGGATTGACAAACTCAATATATCTGTAGAGAATCATCAAACCCCTCCTTTCTATAGATGTTTAGCACTTGTTACCCTCCCACCTTTCTATAGATGTTTAACATTTGCTTCCCACCTCCATTTTATAGATGTTTAGAACTTTTTACCCTTCCCTCATTTCTATAGATGTTTAGCACTTGTTACCCTTCCCCCATTTCTATAGATGTTTAGCACTTGTTACTTCCACCATTTCTATAAATGTTTAGCACTTGTAACCTTTCTCCCATTTATTTAAATGTTTAGCACTTGCTACCCTTCCTCTTTCTATAGATGTTTAACACTTTTTACCCTTCCCCCCATTTCTACGGATGTTTAGCACTTGTAACCCTTTCCCCACTTCTATAGATGTTTAGCACCTGTTTCCATTCCCCCCCTTTCTTTAGATGTTTATCACTTGTTACCCTTCCCCTTTCTATAGATGTTTAACACTTGTTACCCACTCTCCTTTTTATAGATGTTTAGCTCTTATTACCTTTCCCCCCATTTCTATAGATGTTTAATACTTGTTACTCTCCCACTCTCCTCCTTTCTATAGATGTTTAACACGTTACCTTCCTCCATTTCTATAGATTTTTAATACTTGTTACCCTCCCCCTTTCTATAGATGTTTAGCATTTGTCACCCTTCCCCCCATTTTTATAGATGTTTAACACTTGTTACTATCCCCCTTTCTATAGATTATTAACATGTTCCCCTCGCTCTATAGATGTTTAACACTTGTTACCTTCCCCCCCTTTCTTTAGATGCTCAACACTTGTTACCCTCCCCCCTTTTCTCCATACTTAATGTGCAGGTTTATGAATTTAAATGAGAGAAAACTTTCAAGAAACGGTTAAAAATAGTAAAATTAGAGAAGAGAGACAAATGATAACGGTTGAGAAACTGAGTTACGAGGCAAAGGGCCAGGGTTCGAACCTTTGTCTGGTTCCTAGGTACCAATTACCTATAGTATTTCCATTACAGTATTAAGTATTTACAGTGTTTCCTTTAGAGTATTTCCTTTAGGGCAAAGTCCGTCGGATGCGAAAACGGTAAAAAAAAAAATTTTTTTAATTGTCAGTTCAGTTTCGGCTTCTGCTCAACCGTTTTATAGTTTCCCAGTTCGGGCTCTGGCTCCGGCTCCTCATTTTGTCCAAAACAAAGAAACCCCTCGCAATTGTATACAGGCAGTGCCTCCGTTCCCTTTTTAAACTAAACAGCACCATCCTGGGCACAAGCAATATTTATTACATTCCAATAGGCAAAAAGCTAGAACTGATAAAAAAAGCTCTAATAAGCCAAAAACTAGAAGTATTAAAAACCAAAGCTCTATAATAAGCAAAAAACTAGAAGTGACAAAAAAATAAAGCTCTTAGAATGATATGCTGTCTCCCCTCCACTTCCATCCATCACTTACTAACCGAACTAAAATTTCTTCTAGTAAGTGCTCATCTCGACATGATGGGCTACCAATTACACAGCAAGTCATTTTCAATAGACCACCCCCTACATTAAACATTACTGCAGCCCCTTCCACCAAGAAGAAAAAGGATCACACCAGCTTTGTACTACTCAGACATCTACAACACACTTCCTCCCAAGCCCCCAGATACTGCCATCATTAAACGCATCGACACTGTGTTAACCCAAAGAGCTATCTCTGCATGTCTAAATAACACTATACTTCAGGCACGTCCGCAAAACCATACTCCAACAATTCAAACCAGAAGTACTCTTTCACTTACGCTCCTGCCCATCCCTCACTTCTATGAATAAGATGGAAATATAAAATCATAATTGTCCCTCCACTGTTAAAGATGTCCCTCCATGACAATTGACGACACAGGACCTCTACCATGCTGACTGCTCGACCTAACGACATTAGACATAGATTTGACGCTTTCTCTACGAGGCTTTCTGTTTTTCGGGGTCCCCCCCTGCCGTGCTATAGGGGCACAGCTCATTGCACGACCTTTCTACTAGAAAGAGCGGGGCAACAAGTAAGCAAAGCACTATATAGTTAATATTATATATATATATATATATATATTATATATATATATATATATATATATATATATATGATAATATTTATATATATAATATAATATAATACATTGTAGAGAAAGCTTGCAGGTGTGGATGTGTAAAGCGGGGGGTATGAAAAATGCAGTAAGAGAAGGTGATATCGGTGAGGGAGGAAAGAATTGCATTTGTAAATCATGTGTGGTAGACAGCCTAGAACAAGATTCGAATAAATACTTTATTTAAAAATTAAATTTTGGATGAAAAGAAACAGCATGATAAGAGGTATCGGGAAAGTTACGAGAGTAGAGCAGCTGATGCAATTAATATTTGAGTGAATTCAAAGGACTAGCCTGGAGGCTTATGTTCGGCATGATATGTAATATTGTACCGACGTTAATGATATTAGTGAAAACATAATTGTGTGGAATAGGAGTATCGAGAAGCTAAAGTACAAATCTGTTCGGAATGATCATCTTAGGGCTGTCATTAGGATGTGAGAAGAATGATAAAATGAAGAAGCAACCGTATTTAAAGAAATTTGTAATGTGTCGACGAAAGGATAATGGAAAAATAAGAAAAAGAAAGGATGAAGTGAGTTTCGGTCAAAGCAGTTTTATGTAGGTGTGTGCGTGGACGACGAGCTGCGAGATTAAGAAAAATTGATTGGTCACAGTAAAAAGAATGTCGGAAGGGAAAGGAATGAAATTTACCATGTAGAAGAAGGGTTCACTAGTAGGGCGAAACGTTGTTAGTTTAGTTGTGGAGGCGGTATGATTGTGTCCTGCCACGGGATGAACCCTGGCACACCAACAAACATCACGAGCACACACAGTGTATGAAGCTTCGGGTGGATTTGGCTTCAATGACTCGAATTAAGGTATGAGAAGGTATGGGGCGACGGAACAAATCCATTCGACTTTGCCGTCATATTCGCTCTACTAAATTATATTTGGCTTCCTAGCATGTGGTCGTGTGCCCCCTACCACAAAGCTGGAGGGAGATGAAATATATTAACTTTAGTTTTCTCGTAACTAACTATTCAAGACTTATTCAGACTACGTTATAGGAAATAATTATCATTTAAATAAGTGAAGTGAGGATGAAATTCTGTTAAATTATTTAATAACAGAAATCATTAGACCGTCACAAAAATCATCTATCAAAAGAGGCTGAAAACAAAAAATGTATATAAATTGCTACAATCATTAACTCTTGCTGAAAATGGCATAAAAAATAGGGTTTAAAAAATTCTTAAACACGTCTATTGTAATATTTATATGGGCAAGTTTAATCATGATGACAAAAAATATTGAACATTTCTATCTACATTAAATATCTGTACTTTAAATTTTCTATGATCTAGTTCCTTTATTTTAGATATTCTTCTAATATAAAGAACTTATACATTTTTAAGTACTAAGGGTGTATCTTGTGCAGGCACAATTCTTTTCCTACTTGAGATTAAAAATTAGGACTACTATATATTAAGTCTTCTGAGAACTCTTAATTGACTAACTTAGTCAGCATTGATTGAGAAATATAGTAAATGACTGTGCTATCTTAAAAAAACATGTACCTCTGTTTGCTGTATTTTAAGTTGCAACAAAGAGTTGCTGAACTAGAATCATCAGCGTCAGTAGTTTCAGGAAAATATTCAGATTAATCATCTTCAAAAATCCAAAACTTGATGAATTGATGAACCTCAATATCTCAAAAATCTAAACTTCTGATTGAATGGAGTGACCTCAATATCTTCCTCTCTCATTCTTCATATATATCATATATATAAGTATTTTATTAAATTTAATTTATTATTAAATATATATTATTATATATAATATAATTATATATATATAATTATATATAATATATGTATAAATATTATATATATATATTATTATATATATATATAGTTATATAGTATATATATATTAATATAATATATATATATATAGATTAATTAATTATATATTAATTTAATAATTATATTAAATATTACAAAATTAAAAAACAGGCTGAAAAGTCTATGGAATTTTTTTAAAATTTATTTAAGAATTCTTTCAGTTTTAAAATACAAAAGAAAAACTAGCTGTAGACTGTGCAAAACTTCACCTAAAAATTTATGATCATAATAATCATAATTAATATATAATAATAAGAATAATAATCACTAATAATGATAAAATAAATAAAAATATAAAATAAATAATAAATAAGCATAATAATATAATATAATATGAAAAATAAATAATAATACTACAAGCTATCTAGTTGGATTTATATTTATAGTGAAATTTTTGTCTTGCACTTAAATCAATTTTATTTTTTCAGAGCTTTTCATGAATTACTAATATAGCTATGGAGAAAAAATTACTAAATATATATATATATATAATTAATATATACTATATATATATATATATATATATAAAATATTTAATATATATATATTATAATATATATATATATATATATTATATATATAAATATATATAATAATATATATATATATACCGTATATATATATACTGTATATACATATGCGTGTTTGTGTTTGTGTAGGCTAGTTTTTGTGTGTTGTAACTCTGATCATAACTTTAGCTAGCAGCAAGAAAATTTGGTCTAAAAATCTTTGCTCCAGCATGAGGTCAGATTTCCAGCCAGGCAAAGATTCTTTGTTTATTATCCCAACTTTCAAATTAAGTGATAAAAAAGTTTATACCTCTAATTATCTTAAATTTAAGAACATTAAGAAACATCGTATCGTTTACACTTTGTAAGAAAATGCTTATGCACTTTTCATCTAGCATCCTAAATATGCTTAAACATGCTAACAAACAATATCTACAGCTCAAAGATTAAGAACAGGCTTGGCTATGAAAACTATGCCCCCCCCCAAAAAAAAAACCTGAACTACCTAATAAAACCCCACTCACATGATTGCTTTAAATAATACAAATGACTGACAGACTGTGTGCAAACTGCCTGCTTGTACCATGAAACCAGTTATTTATACAGTATATAATTATTAGGAACAAAACTATTCTCAAGGCTTGTAGGTAATGAAATTAACTCTAAATAACAAAAAATAATAAACTAGTAAAATCATATTTAATAAAAAGGGATGTTTTTTCTAGTTTTATTGCACTCAACCTGGGTCAGAACTAGAGTTGGCAGTAAAAAAATCACAGGAAACCTACTAAAAGTAATATTTTAACTACCCAATAAAAAACCATATATTATTCCATATATAGTCGAATTTAGAGAAAAGATATCTGATTAATAGCAGTATTTATTCATTATAAATTTTATTATAACTTTGATTCCTATTTATATAGGTTTTATTTAAATATTTCCAGTAATAATTTTGAATTTATGGTTTCTAAAATAGTAAGACTGAACATAAACTTTTTCTATCAATTCATATTAAGCTTTGTTCACGCAAAGAATTCAAATAAGCTGAAAACATTTAGTTTTATAAAAATAGAGCCCAGACAATTTTTCATTATACTAACTAAAAGGTAGCCAATTATAAATTTTAATTAATTCTGTATCACTCTGCCATGAGCATCGCACCTTTTCACTGATAAATTAATTTCTCTTATAGTTTATGTTAAAAATGTTGTCAAAAGTCTTTCAACTATGTTGACCTGACCTGAAGTATACAGAATGCAAGATTCGTCACAAAAGCTCACATCACAACTCACCCCCCCCTGGGAAGTTATTATCTTAGGAGGCAATTTATTATACTATTTAAAACTTTGCCAACTTAAAAAGATTCGATTTTCAGTAATAATGTTATCCTATATATAACGATATAATTATATATATTAAATATAGATATATATATATAATAGATATATATATATATATAAATATATATAAAAGTATACAAATGAGATATTTTATTTCTAAACAATAAATATAATATATATATCATATATAAATTATATATATATATATACATATAATTATTAATATTATATAATATATATATATATATATATATAAATATATATATATACTATAGATATATATAAATATATATATATACATATAACCATATATATATTATATATTATTACTTATATATAAAGATATAGTATATAGTATATATATATTATATATATATATAATTATAATAATATATATATATATATAATATATATATATTATATTTAGAATATATTTTTTCATTACATTTGGGAGAAAACTCCTTGCAAACCAAGTACCCATTGAACAAAAAGAACAATACAATTTAACTATACAATATTACTCAAAACATATAGGCCCAAACTATATCTACCTAACCAACCCTAGTTAAATTTAGTTATCACATCCCTAGGCAAATCAATCAAAACATGAACATCCTCTTTTTCTGATTAAAGTACTTCCACTTCTTACTAAATGTTTACTTGTTAGATTACCTATGTGATCCCTAGTTCTTTCTCATCGTTCTTATATAAAAACTTACTCTCCAGTAGAGGTGAGAGACTCAGTAGTGGGGGGGAACAGAATAAGTACAAATAATTTTAATAGCAAAAATACAGTTCTTTATGCTGGTTACTTGAATGAAAGATTTAAACTACAATTAATGAATGGGAATGGCTTTTAAGTCTTAGGACCAAGAAAAAGATTCATTTGATTATTCAATAGTAATCTCAAAAGTAGCCAGTCAGTGTGAATCAAGAATACAGCTAATAGATCTTTGAATTATAACTGATTATAACATAATAGCAATGTCCTTCGCTTAAGAGCAGAGAAGTCATAAGAAGTCTGACTTAAATAGCTATGTTAGCAACAGTATTAGAGTATAATGGAACAGAGTGCGATCCTTCATTTTATGAAAAGAATAGATAATTTTTGTGTTTGGGTTAAGAGCTATAGGTGAGTCCGAAGAAGTTAGGAATGTTTTATTTTAATACTTAATCAAGATGGTTTTAAACTGCCTAGCCACAGTTGTCATAGCTATATAAGCTTGATAACACTTCTTTACTCTGTGTGCAGGCAATATGAATTAAATCCTATAATTTTATTACCTTTTCTACAGAAAACGATGCCAAATTTCAAATTGCTAAAAAGCATGTCAAAATCCTTTCATTTACAACAGTCTCCAACCATTTCCTATATATGTCATAGTTAAAACTATTTGATTTTGCCAATGTGAAGTAATATAAACCTTTTTTTTTAAATTCATTTGACACCTATCAGCTCACTCTAACACAACCCTCAAGATTTCCAACAGAAGCAGCTAATTTAGTATCATCGATTTTTATTTCTTCATCTACATTCACTTATATTAAAAAAAGTGTACCGTGGGTTTAAAAGTGCTCCACTTCATGCCAGATGACTATGCTTCTTAAATTCAAAACAATTTAGGCCTATATAAAGTATCCATTTTCAAACGAGGTCCTGTACTGCTCTGACCCATATCTGAAAGTTTAATATCACCAGTTTAACAATATGAGTTTCATATCACTACACCCTTTTTTATAGTATTAAATTTTATTTTTCCTATATTGTAACTGTAAACACAAAATATATATATGTAGCTAAATGCATTACAGAAACCCTAATAAAGTGTGAAATATCAAATCTATTTCAAAAAAAATATATGTATATATAAAAAAGAATGAAAATACAATTTCTACACAGATTTTGTGAACCTTAGCAATTCAGGCACCTTCCCCTGGTTTCAATGACACTTATTATAAATGTTAGAAATACGTTTTAATCAAGGAAAGTCAAAGAAAATTACCCGAGACCTCACCTCCAAAAAATTATATATAATTATACAGAATCCATTGAAATGACATTCCAATTTCTTTTTTGATAGAAATATTTTTAATTAGAAAAAAGTTATTAATCAAAATCTATGGAAAACCTCATTTCTTTATAATTTTCTATGAGCATGACCAAATATTTTTCCTATTGGGTCTATGCACCCCGTTACGCCCGCCGTGAGTGATGCTAAAATATAAAATAACTGAATTTCTATGACATGCCTTAAAAGATTTTAAACACAGGTAGATATGTGGAAGTAACTTTAATTTTACATATATGTAAAATTAAAATTTCAAAGACAGACTTATTCAATTTTTTGAAAAAGAAAATTGTTTAATAATTCTATATTTTCTTTTCAACGTTTATGCAGAGGCAAAAGTAAGTTTCATTGAAAATCTGAAACATATATTTTTTAAAATTTTCTCCATAGACAAATGTTCATAAAAGTGAAGTCTTTACCTGCTGTAAATATCTATTTTGGGGGTCTCCTGTGGGTTTTATGATTTTCTTAATTACAACATTTATCACTTCTTCAGCTATTTTCTTTTCTTCATCATTCTGAAAAAAAATAGGCAATAACTAGATCCGATCATTGAACCTTATATCTTTACATCCGTCATTTTTGAATTTGTTTTGTTTTTGTTTTTAATATATTATGTGTTATATGATCCTAACAATCACATGTCAAGTGTAACACAATGATCAAAAAATAATATAGACCTTTTCAGTTACGACTCTCGTCAGTTTAAATTTTTTTTTTTTTTTAATACATGATAGAACCACTCACGGGAAGGTAATGAATACAGCTCAAAGTTCAAATTATGTAAAATTTTTTAAAAAAATAATTTTTTAGTAATATTGTTATTTTTTTGGGGTTTTCAAACTAAGGAATACCAAGGGAACACCACTAGGTGCCTGGAGGAGTCGGCGGGTCTCGGCCTTCAGGCGGAACGACAGGTAGGACTTTCCCCCCTCCGGTGCCTCCGGAACCCCCGCCTCTTCTTGAATGGATGTCGCAAGGGTTCCTCCACCCCTCCCCTACGGACTCTATCCCCCCTCGGCTCGAGCCCTAATATATATTTTTATTTTTTACAATTATTGTAATAAGCTTCATACGCTGATTTCAAATATGTAAGTGGTTTTCATAAGCGTTCGGACTACTTTGCGTGATATTTCATATTGATAATTTTTAATAATGATTATTTAAAAACTTCTTTAAAATATTTCGAACTTTGAATCATGTCCGTTCCCACTTATATTCATTGTTAGTATCATATAAGTACAAATTATAAAAAAAAAAAAAAAAAAAAAAAAAAAACTCACAAACTTACAGTCGGAAAAGAATAGGAACCCAATTTTATAATCATTTTAGACAAAAACATGCATATGAACCTGTAAATCTTTATTTCTGCCTCCATTTTAAAATCCTCAATCCAGTTTGACTCTGAATTACAATTAAAATGTCTCCAGCTCAGTCAGCTCAGCCTCTGATACCATTCATTGCATTATAATTTTGGTAATAATAGAGCAGATGGTCTTCAATGTCAATTTTTAAAAAAAATCACAGCATAGATTAAAAAAATAATAAGAATGAAAAAAAGACGCGTCTTTAGGAAAAAAGTTACAGCCTCTAAAAGTTTTTAA
>JABUQX010072609.1:0-50146 GCA_015478945.1 Trachelipus rathkii
ACAATAGTTTATATGGATAAATATATATTATTGTAAGATATATAAAACACATATATTCACTTAATTTATTTTATTTATTTATATATTTTACATAGTATTATGTTACCAAAACCACGTGGACTATCCACATTCAAAACAGCTGATTAATTACCAAATTGTTTATGTAAAACAAAGTATCATTATATATATAGAAATAAAATCGTGATATGATTTATAATACAGTATAGTATATAACCAAAATTCGTTGACTATAAAACGGGTATTAATAGTACATTTTTATCGGCGTAAGCAACAAATTACAAAAACTAGTTTACAACTTTAACTTTAAAAAAAGTCTATAATATATATTTTATTAATATCTATGTAACCTAAAGCAACTTAACTTAACTTAACTATACACAAACTTTATTTCTTATTGATCTAATATTTTTTCAAAAGGATCACATATATAATTTATAATTATATATAATAGCGACTACGTCAAATCTTAATTATAATATAATTATATATATATATTAATAATAATAATATATATATATATAAATAATATATAATACTATATATATATAATATATATATATATTATAATATTATATTATAATATATGTAATATATTATTAATAATATATATATTATATAATTAATTAATTATATATATTATATATTTATATATATATATTATTAGCAGTATATATATATATAATAATTATATAAGTATATATATATAATTATATATATATTAATATTAATAGATATATTATATATATTATATAGTATATTAAATTAATATAATTATATATAATTATATATATAATTATAATTAATTATCAAGTTTTAAATAAATATACACGTAGTCTATTATATTTGTAGCAAATAGGAAAAAAATTTAACTATAAAAACACTTTAAAAATTATTATCCAAAACATTAATGATTAAAAATTATTAAACGTCAGTATAGATAAATGGATGGCTGTCAACACGTGATACCGTTTAAAATAAATAAATTATTTTATAATGCTTATCGCTTATAATACAAAACGTTATGAAAAATTATTAGTTAATAAAGTTTACAATCAATTATAATATAAAGAAAAAATCTAAGTTTATTACATAGTTCAAGCTTATCAGACTTATCAGTTTTCTTAATTAAGCATTTTATTAATTATTTATTTTTATTATTTATCGCTTTTAGCACTTATGGGTTTTTTTATGACATATCTTAGTAGGGTATTCAATCAGTTAAGAGTTATATTTCCTTATGCCACTTCGACGCTAATATAAGAATAAGTACCTATATGGGATAATAAGTTATTCTACACCTTTGATGAAGGCTGTACTGTTTATATATTCTAAAGATTTATAATCATCATGTTGTTTTATTTAAATATATCATTAATTAATATTTATATTTTTAGAATGAGAGTAAGCCTCATAAGTCCTGATTAATGATTCATAAATAAATAAATTTATAAATTAAATTTTTTATAAGAAAATAATCCATAATTTGATCTTTTAAACGAACTTAACGAAGGCTATAACTTATTTTTCACCTTAAAAATGAGAAGATAATAACCTTTAATTCTTTATTTAATTCATTATTTATTATATTTTATAGAGTATATCCCGTGATTTTATAAAAATTATAGGGAGGATGTTAAAGCCCTCTGACGCTATCTTATTACCTTAATTTATTTTTTTAAGAGATATTAATATAGCTAACTTTATAGTCACTATGATTTTTATAAAAATTACGAGGGGTGAAAAGTTAATTAAAGACCAAAAACTTTAGTTTTATGTTTGAGTAGACTATAATTTTAAAAGAATACTAAATATATATTAATTATGAATATTCAGATATCAGTTAATGTTATTTTAAAGACTATAAACCAGTAGTGTGGTGATAGAGAAAAACTTTCATGTTTGAGTGGAATTAATATTAGAGAGAATTAAAGAAGAAGAAATATAATTTATTACTAAGGTATATAGCCTCTATGATACATATAATTAGATGTTCTTTTTGAATTAATAGAAAATATTTATTTTTATTTACTTACTGACCTGTAACACTATACCTTATAACTATGAAATTTTTATCGTCAGACACCTAGAAACATTAGGTAAAAAAAAATTAAAATAAAAAAAAAAAATACATATATTGCAGGACACAGGGTATTTATAAAAAAAAAAAAATAGTATTAATCATTATCGGGACCGATGTGATTTTTTTCATTATTTTATGTATTCACACAACTGTTAAATACTCCTGTGAAGAATTAATTATTTTTATTGTTTGAGAATCTGACCTCATATATAATTTATAACCATTTACCGTTATGGTTACCTATTAGTTAGTAAACTTTGTCCAAAAATATATATACAAGGGTATATTATATATATTAAGAACATTTTTAAATAGTATAAATAGAGATCATGAATAATATAAGCCACTACAGGCCTTAGTCCGAGACTGTCTCACTCAATCAAACCCAACTAACTCAAAACAATGCTCATCGCAAATCCACAAAGTAACCTATATATCTATTAGGCTTGTCAAATTACTAGAATTACTAAAACTAAATCCACTATTTAGGTCATTTATAGTGCATAAACTAATGTATCATAGGGGTATTAATATATTATATATAATTAATATATTAATAATAATATTATATAATATAATATATATATAATTAACATTTAATAATTAAATTATTTACTATATATTATATATAATAAAATATATATATATATTATATATATATAATTATATATATATATTATATTAGGGTGTACTGGAACTGAAATTTTCAGTTCGGCCGGAACCGGTACGCTACGGAATCGACAAAAAAAAATTCTGGCCAGAACGGAATTCCAGTTTGAATTTTTTCCTTTAATTTAAAAGAAATGTAAAAAAAATATTTTATATAATTTTTTCAACAATAAATATGCATATAGCGTCGGCGGGGTGACCCGGGCCCGCCTCTTTAGAAGGGGTGATTCGGTTAATTTCTAAAATAAATAAACAATAATAAAAAAAAAAAAAAAAAAATTTTTCGCTCATTTTATAGCCACCCGGTAGTATTACAAGTTTTATTAAGATATAGATTTAAATTCTAGAAAGTTTTTAATATTTTTAAAAAATGTTAGAAATTAGGGGAGTACAAGATTTCCTTCAATAGAACTTCACTGTTTTGAAAAAATGTGATTTTTTTTACTTCGTTATAAAAATGAAAAATGTGTATTTTCGAGTTTTTAATTATTTTTTCCAGTGGGATACATTCTCGAGTATGTTTACGCTTTAAAACTGACTGGCAAAGTAACTAATTATTTGATCCATAAGATAATATTAGCATAGTATTAAGAATTTAGTACAAAATAAACGGGGCATATATCATTGTTTCATTCACTCACCCTTATGGCCGTAAATAATTGATATAGGTAGGGTGGGTGAGCTACGGAAACCGGTATATATTATACTATATATATTTACATTAATGTTTTTGTTAATTATTTACTGATATTATTATATTATAATTGATTAATTATTTTTTATTACGTATTAAATTTATATCTAATTTATATGTATAAAAAATATTATATTATGTTATAGTGATATATTAAATTTTTTATTAAAATTGAATATAATTTTAATTAAAAAATAAACGAGTTACAATAATAAGTTGTCCAAAATTTTTTATGGGACGAGTTAAGAGTAGTAGGTGAATGATTTTATCTTGGCATTTTAATATATATATATTCATACCAAACCTTATTTTAATATTATCGATAAATTCTCCATTGTAAAAGACGACTTCGAATTATTTTATTTATAACTTTTTAAAACGAATTTTATATAGAATTTATAAATATATAATATATATATATATATATATATATTAAAGTATAATAAATTAAAAAGGTTATGAAGATATAAATTGACATTGTATATAGCAATTATCATGGTTTGTAAAAATGCAGGCTGGCAGTGGATCAGAGTCCACCCTACTATGGTTAGATTCTTAAATTATATATATCCTATTATTTTCTACCCCTCCATATAAATATTCACCATTATAACAGGTTATTAAGTATTGTCATGACTAGTATCTGGATCAAGTTTAACTAGTTTATAATTTACTGATAATATTACTTTATAAAATTAAATAATTTATTATTATTTAGAATTTACTATATTTTATTATAATTATTTTAGTTATGGTTGTATTAGCTTTAAAATAGCAATAAAATTTAGCAATTTGCGAAGAGAGATTTTACATATTTCACAAATTTTTGTGAACTTTTCTTACAAAAAGTGCATTTTATTTATAGTAGTGTAATGAATAGTCTGGTGTAAGATATTTAATATATATATAATTATCACGAATATATATTTATATAACAGAAATATATTCTCATATTATAAATAATGGTTCTACTTAGTCAAATGTCATACTTTATCTATATATATATATATATATACCGCTCCTAGATATATAATATATATATCAAGCCTTAATTTTAAATATAAAAATATATCAATAATAATTATGTAAATAATATACATAACCTCTGGAAAGTATAAAGAGAACATACAATGAGATAAGACTAAGGTCTGGTCAGTTGGAATATAATTAGGAATTGAGAACAATTTAGGTTCCATGTTGCATATGATATTTTTCGTCTATTTTTAAAATTATTATTGGACATTATCAATAGGGGTCTATATTAACCATACAATGGGGAAGAGTTTATCCAGTGTGGTATATATGTCTTGGTGCACTATAGAATCATCGAACAAGAATTAGAAGCCATTTTAAAAATTTATTTTCAAATAAAACAACATAGACTTAAATATATTTTAGTTTGTAAACCAATATGAGACTATCTTGTGGGGAAATATGAATAACTGAGATTACAAGAAAAATTCTCCGAGAAATTAACATATTTTGGGAAATCAGGTCGTATAAAGCTCATTACAAAAAGTTAAAAAAAGAACTGAAAGACTTCCATAAATTCAAATACTCCAAAACTGGAGACACTATTACAGAGAAAAATCAATTAGCAGAGTCTTGGGAATCACTAAGACTACATAATGGACCAAGGCTTTTACAAACTAGTAATAAATAAAAAATTAGAGGGGCTCACGAGCCGATCGGGGGACATGAGGAGGGGGGAATATATCCTCATAACCTGAAACGTATTGTGGAAAGCGGCGGAGGAGAGCACACTCTGGAGCAACTAACACTAATCCAAATACAAAGCTTAACTATAACACAAAGTACAGAACAAAGATAGCGAATATATCGTCAGCGATCAATTACAAGAAATCTCATGGTCTTCAGCTGACTCTAAAATGAGTTTTTCTATATTATAATTATAGAAAAATCTATATCTTCTTATTATCATATTATTCCCAACCTTCTTCCATACCTACATCATTTTCGGAATGTTAAATACAGTTTACTAATAGAATTATGTATGTAGGAGAGCCGGTAGGCTTTGGAGGACCCAGCAGCCTGAGCCAGGGGTATATAATTTTTTTTTATTATTAAAATATTTTTTAGATTAAAAATTTTATTGGCCTGAAAAATCGTACTGGGAACTAATTTACAAATGTCGAATCCTTAGTCGGATACCGGATCGGGAGTAATAGAGCGGATCGAATAGAATAATCTCCATGAACCAGAGTATGAAATTTTTCGAAAAAATTAATTTTTGTTTTAGGTGAAAATTTATTGTCAGAAGACGTGCTGGAAAAACATTTTTATTCAACATAAGGTGGCGAGAATCCTTAGTCGGCAGAGTCTGAGAGTGGCGATGAGAGTGATTATTTTATGGCAGATAACTTTAGTTATTATCTGACAAAATATATTATCTTAGGAAAACAAGATTAATTAATCACAGGAGACGTGCTGATAAAAATATAATTTCCAAGAAAGATGCAGAATCCTTTCAGTTTCCGGATTCCTGTCCATGTCTTGAACAGTTGCGAGCACGCTTGTCGGACGTGACGGCGACTAACAGGTATCTAATTTTTTTGAGTCGATTTAAAAAAAAAATGAGTATGAGTGGTATATTCTAGGTGACACAAATATTGTATGAGCCATTCCACGAAAGATGTCGTTTCTCTAAATACAATTCATGCGAATTATAAAATATCACTATGTAGTTTGTTGTTAAGAATTAATATAGGTAATGGAATATATTCTGAGGCAAAGAATCAGGAGTTGACTTCGTGGATCTCTTGAGTATTATGATGTGCTAATATATCTTACTTTACGCATACGAGATAGATGGAGTATCATTATAACGGAGTTGAAATATTATTGGAAGCAGAATTTTGAGAGAGCAGCCGCGTGCTGATATCATTTACTATAATCAAATGCAGAATCCACTTAGTACTGATTGCCGTTTAGGTCGTTTATCGGGAGCCGGTATATAATATTTTTTTTGTTTTGTGTGAAATAATATAATTATTTCATAACTTTCTTAATTGGTGTAGTTTGTAAAAATGATATACATAGCAACAACACATCGAAATTCATAGCACACACATTTATCAAAATAGGTGTCAAGAAACACTTTTACGCACTAATGTAGCCTGAAGCCAAAGTCAGAGCCTTTGCCGGACCGGAACCGGATCTTTGGTATGAAATTTTTGTCGATGTGAAAAATCAAATATGTATATAGAGTTAATAAAAGTTGCAGAATTATAGACGTGGCTGAACAATTTCAACTAGTCGCAGAAATCCTTATGGTACGAGTAATCCGCATAGCCTGTCAATTCTACTTTAGCCGAGCCATGTCGATAATGGGAATTGGATAAACTTTTTAAATATATTTCTCATTGTTTTTTAGGTGAACATAAGTAAATAATGAATTGTTCACATTATAGATTACGATAGATCAATTTCTAATATAAGTACAGAATCCTTAGCAACCGAGTAGAGATACTGTGAGTGGCAATGTCACAGCACCCACAATTGGGCAGACCGGTTCATCCTGGTAATGAATTTTTTCAAGAAATTATTTTTTAAGGTGAAAAATTTAATGACAATAGAAACTGTGGCTGAATCATATTTCAATTAGTACAGAAACCTAGTAGGATCCGGAGCCGAATGCAAAGTCTGAGCTGGGATCTTTTGGGGTAAGGATTATCTTTTTATCAATATTATTCATAATTTTTATTTTTTTTTCTATTAGGGAAATAGATTTTATTATGCATAGAGACGTGCTGAATTAATTACAAATATTGCGAGTCAGCAAATCTAATGAGGTAAATCTTCAGAGCCAGAAGTTGGGAGCCATGATCCTGGATATGAGTTTTTTAGAGAAATAGTATTGCTTTATTTGAGAGTGAGTGTTAAAATATTATATTTTAGACTATGAGAAAAGCGATACTTTAACATTTTCAAATAGTAAATAATCTCTTAGTCCGGATGTCTGTGAATCCAGAAGAATCGAGCTCGTAGTTCGTAGTCGTAGCTGATGTCATGAAATTGTATTGGAAATAGTTTATATTTCAAAATACGTATCTATTACACGAGATTTTATAGACTGCATGAATCACAATTTCAAACTGCATGAAACTTTAGTGTATGGGAACAGGAGCCGGAGCTTAGAAATGAAGTTTTTTTTTTCAAGAAATATTTTCTTATATATTAGGTGAAAATTTTTTTTTATAATAATCGTCTGAATAATCATATTCTTCAAATATTTGGAGTATATACCCAGTATTCGATCCCTGAGCCTGACCAGTGAGCCGTGGAGCGGAGTCTGAAGTATAGATCAGGACTAATCATGTATGATTTTTCTAAACAATTATTTAGTGAAAATATGCCTTATGAAACGTGTTAAACAATTCCAACACAATAGTGCTAGAATGGCAATAATAACCTTTAGTCAGAAAATGTCTCCTGACCGGATCTTGGTACGAATTTTTTTCTAAGAAGATAATATTTTAGGTTAAGAGAGAGTATATTCGAGTACGACGCTATTAACGTGCTGAACAATTCTTTCACCAAAGCAGAATCCTTAGTTCAGGAGCGAAGCACACACGGATCTGAGTCCGGAGCTCGAATTTTGAAATCTTTTTTTGAATAATATTTTTTTATTTGAAAAATTTTAAGTACAATTTATTATCGATGCTAAAACAATTTTAAAATAGTTGCAGAAACCTAGTTTCACAAATTGTCAGGGTGGGTATATTAATTTTATTTCAATGAATATTATTTTTTTAGGTGAAAATAAAAATCATTACTAAAGGAAGGCTTCCTCTCTTCAACTCTCGCAAATATATGTATGAAACTTTTGGAATTATAATTAAACCTACTGAATCTGGAATAAAAAATAATATTTTACTGTTTATTGTTGGATAATATTATATAAACTAATATTATATTTATATACTCTAAATATGTTAGCTTTATGAAATAGGAAGAATATTATTAAATCAAAATTAATGTATTTATCAATATTATTTTTGTTATTATATTTGATACAATTATAATACATAATGTTAGTGACGTGGAAGGAAATTTTTTTTTTTTTTTTTTTTAATTTCTAATAGTGCGGTGGAAAAGTTGCCTTTTGATGTAAAAATACAAAATTTAAAAGAATTTGATGGTTCTAAGTTCCGGAGCATGTCTTGAGGTTCCGCAAGTACGATAACATTTTACTAATAAATTTGAAAATTTTTTTCTCTAATTCACCTATTTATGCTCGTCACTTATTTTTCTCTTTTCAGCTAAAAGAGTTCCATAAATGCAAAGTTCAGACTTTATGACTTTTTTATTAATTTTATATAACGTTTTTTTTATGACTTTTTAATTTAGGAATGATGATAGAAAAATAATAATTATAAATTGTTATAAAATAAATATTTTGAAGAAAATATGTGCTGCGTGCATTTTGTGTTCAATTGTGTAATTGTGCTCATTCGTTTAGCCTATCTGTAGTCGCTAGTTACCGATCACAATTGAGCAAGTCAAGATATCATAGTCGTTGTTAATGAGACTCAATCCCTGCAGTTAATTTATCATATGTTAATTGCGGACTAAAATTATGAGTAACAACAATGACCATAAGATCGAGAACAATATTATCTATCTAGACAAATGGAAAAATGTTCGTTAAAATCTTTTTCTGGTAAGTTTTTTAATATTAGATTTAAAGAAGATATAAAAATCAAAAGCGTTTTTGAACGAATATAAAAACTACAGTGCAATAATTTCGGGAGAAGAAGTAACTCTCAAACCAGATATCTGCATTCGAAAGGAAAGCCACTGTAATAGTGAAATATAATAGTCTTATAGTTCATTTAGCTAGTAAAATTAAGAATGATAAGGAGTTGGTTGAATATAGCTCTATCTTTAGGTTTCTTAAACTGAATTCACCCGAATTTTTAAGATAATTGATTTAGTAAGAATATTAAAGCTTATGACAAGCTACCGAATATCATAAGAATCTATAGGAATATGATAGAAAGAATCAGGAAAAGCATGAATTCAAAAAACCTTGTAACATTAAAAGAGTAGCATCTATAACCTTATTTTGATATTGCTGGCTTGCAATGTTTGATGACTTCAAGCAATGTATGATCTAATGGTATAAAAAGAAATGGGAAAGTCCCTGTATTTTAAAAGATTTTGAAAGATAAAATGAATTGGCCAGTTACATGGTTCTGGAACCTGTTGATAAGGTTTCCACAAACGATCACAAATGATCGGATCGTTATTGGAAGTAGATGCAAAGGTAAAAGGTTTAAAGTATATATCATGAGGAATTATCTTAAATTTATCAGGAAAATGCAAAATAAAAGAAGTTTTAGGATTCGCCAGAATACTGAAATTGGGAATTAAATTACGGAAGAAAGAAGTAAAACCTATGACCGTAAAAGAAATAGTATAGCAATGAAGAACAAAGAGATTTCTCATTTACATAGAACAAAAATTTAAAGTGCATTTTAATTTTCAGTATTTACATAAATGAGACATCAAATAAAATGAATGCTCAATATGCGCATGTTAAGGGCTGCCGTCTTTGACTCAATATGTGTATCGGCACTATAAATTCTTGATCAGAGCTGCTTCCAAGTTGTGCTACAAAGAGCTTATCTTTGCTTGGAGGTTTAATAAATAATTGATGACAAAGAGTAAAGTAAATCGATCGAATGAAAATTGTAGACGAGAAAGTACAAAGAGACCGGAAAAAAGGCCATCAGGAATCAGGGGTCTGATAAACGAAAATAGAGGAATGGTTTTTCGATGGAAGAAAAGATCAAACTAAATGTTATTTAAAGAAAAGAAGAGAAAAATAATTTTTAATAAAATGCTTACTCATGAACGAGCAACGTTTTCGCTAATAGAAGAACCAAATTCAATGTTTTTAGGCCATCTAACACCAAAGATCTGGTGCAAGGATAGCTGATATGCAGAGAACGCATAATTGAGGTTTTATGTTTCTTTCGCAGAAAAAATACGTGGTAATAACGTGATACCAACTTTGTAGTAAATTTTAAACCAAACCCCAAAGAAATAATTTGAAAGAGCATTGGAGAATTAACTAAAGTTTTGCTTTTTTCCATGAGCCAACACTTCATAATATCACATTCATTTCTTGTGTTCGTTGTTGAAAACAATATGGGGAAGATCACTTGCAATGGTGTTTGCCTTATCTTCCCATGTGTACATCGAACTGCCTGTTCGTACGCCGAACCGTTTTATTAAAATTTTATTAATCTTAGATGGTTTAATAAACTTTCACTTTATAGTCGAGTCTCCAATGATTTTAAAGGATGAATGCTTAGCGTATAGAACACATGCTTGCCAAAACTATGATCATGAAGCTTCCTCTGGGTATCCCTAGTCTTTTTACCAATGTGAATATGATAACCTTCTCCTTCATTATGATAGATAAATATAAGTGAATTTTAAGTACCATGATCAGATACTGAAATGAAAATAGTGTATTGTTGCGTAGTGATAGTGATCTAATGATTAATCTGGCTTCGTTGGATTTACTTTGAAAAAAACCCTGAAAGCCCTTGCCTAACTCAAGAACTGGCTTACATTAGCAAATCGAATACTCGATTGTATGTGGCAACTGAAAATCCTACTAAACAACCTCAATTTCTGGCTAACTTTTATTGTAAATATTTATGAAAAGACGCAGTGTGGTATTAAATATTTAAGTGAAACCTTCAGAGCTCGATATGTTCCGAAAAGCTAGTCTCTGGTATAAGCTTAATTCTTACTCAACACGTAGAATATTTGGTGTTGTGGAGCCTATCTAAAGCTACTGATTAAAAAAAAATAATAGATCCAGTTTTTAAAAGAAACGGATACTTTGCTACTTAGGCGGAAAATATTCTTTGGTCCATTGCCTATGAGAGGCGCAAACATATACTGAAGGCGTGGGTCTGGCGCAGGCTTCTTAAAGCAAAGAGCAGTAGAGTAGAGGGTGGAATTAGAAAGTTTACAATTCCAAAAATTGACTTTTGCGCTAAAGATTAAATTTATATGATCCCATGGTGCGGACATGAAATACAGAACCCCCAATTAGCAAAGTATAGTTTTCAAATGATTCCCTTAAACAATTCATTTAACGATGACGCTAAGAGATCACTCTTTGGAGAAACCCCCTTATTTGACTTTCCAAAGTTCCCCCCATGTCATAGCACAAAGCTATTGGAAAAGAGTCCCGTTAAAGCCTAGTTACTGCGCATCTTTGTCTTTCTGTAGAATCATTCTTCAATGGAAGGATTTTATTATCAAAAATTGTATATTATTAAATAAGAAAAAAAAAAAAAGATTCGAAAAAAAAAAAAAATTTCATGATGTTAAATTTATGTTTAGATAAATAGACAGACATTTTTTTAAACTTGGGAATTTGTCAAATCTTATCAATGGATTTTAATTTGATTTACATTTTCCTATCATATATTAATAAAAAATTTTGTATATCATGTACCACATAATATGGTTGATTTTTCAGTGTCATTTTCTTTATTAAATTTACTGTAACATAAATTCAAAAAATGATAATCAGGAATTGAAAAAATGGAAGAAGAAAAATACCAAAAGTTGCTCTAAATGTCAATTTCTTATTGTGCATAATATTTTACGCAGACTGTCTCTTTTTTTAATCTTAAAAGAATTAAAGCATCATTAGGAATCCTTCACAGTAAATGTGTACAACTGTACATAACTTCAATAAAAATATACGCAAAACAAATTGAATTTATTAAATTCTAAAATAAATTTCAAATTTTTAGACCTCTTTGCGGCACTCAAAAAGTTGAAGTAGGAAGCAATGAAATTTGTAAAATCTTATATGAATCTAAAAGGCCAACTTTAAGCCTCTATTAGAACCAAGTCGAGAAAAAAATTTTTAGCAGATTTCAGTCCACCCTCATATATAAGTATATAATATATATATATATAATATATATAATTGATAATATATAATATATATATATAAGTATAATATATATATATATATATATATATAATAATATATATATAATATATAATATAATAATATGTACATAAAATAAAACATCTTCAGGGAAGAAAAGGCTGAAAAAAAGAATTTCAATCGCGCCAGGTCCTCGAAACTCATCGACAACACGTCGCCGATAGATCCAATGTATCAGGAGGCTCTAAACACTATCCGATCTCGCCTCCCTAGAAAGAGAAGATCTCGGAACAGTTTAAACAATTCTCGGTGCTGTCGATATACCACTTGCTTGGAAAAACCGATACGTTTAGCATATCGATCAGGGGGTCTTAGAAGTGGTGGAAACAACCTGCTGGGGCTACATGGCATTTTTCTGGGGTGCTCCTGGTTAAAAGAGCAACCAACCAATGTCAATGGAACGCCAAAATGGCTACAACATGTCGTTGTTGCGAACAGAAATGTGCAGTTATATGAAAGACGAAAACAAGAAAATGGTCACTCGCGGCCAGGAACTCCGAACCATCTGACACAACTGCGTCGCCTTAGACAATGTACAAGAGCTCTATGCCACTAGAGTCCGAAACCTAACAATCTCTTTACATTTGGAACAATTTTTCAATATCTCTGTATTTCGAAATATCACTGCTGTAGACTCGTTCTTAATTTAAACGCCTCAGAATGGGCTCGAACCACTGCTGCAACGGGCATTCCTGCTGAGTGCCTCCAAGTTACAGAAGCAGCCGTCAATCCAAAAGTTCAGTAACACGCCAATAGGGCACATATAAGCCTGTTGCGACAATTTTTAGTTAAAAGACGAAGAAAAAAAAATCACACGCGGCAGGACTCTTACCATCGACAACAGCGTAGCCGTTACTATAAATGATGCTCTAGTCAGGATCCGCCTCCCCCGAAAAAGTTGGTCCTCGAGAAGATATGTTTCAAAGTCACCTTCGATAGCTCATCTGCTTGTGAACTTCGGGTACTTAATTAAATACTTAGGAACCCTAGTAATTATAAATATGATCACGCCATACTCACTAACGCAACAGACCTACTATGTATATATATATATAGTATATATATAAGTATATATACTATATAATTATATATAATAGAGTAATATTATATTTATTTAGTATATATTAGTATTAATATATATATATATATAATGAGCTAGTATATATATATTATATTTTGAGGAAAAATTTAATTTTCCTTTTTGAAAAAAAAAGAATAATATTTCCAAATATGTTTAAAGTTGTGGTTACTACACTTCATTTTTTTTTCCTTACAACACGGATCAGGAAAAAAAAAAATCTTAAAAAAATAACGAAAAAGAAGTTTTATTTCATTCAAAATTTAGTACCAACCTGAAACATATAAAATCAATAAACAAACTGAAAAACGTTTTAAAGATTAAACGTTTGGTATAATGTAAGGTGGTGTCAACCGTGTTTGATTGTTTTTCCTTCAAAAATTTTGAAAGTACTTCTTCGATTGTTAAAGTAAAAAAAAAGAATTAAAAAATAAATTTTGAAATATATGTCTCAGGATTGAAATATTTTCCACTAAATTTTGGAGGTATTGAGTATTGAGGAGACCACACCACTGAGACCATCGAGTGCATACGAGAGAGAGATGTGGCATAAGGATGAGACGTATCTTCGAGCCGCGAGAACCACGCTTCTGATCTCACGTGCGCTGGAGTAGATGTATACTCATACATTATGAAAAATTCTCTCTCTTCCCCACACCGGCGCGCAATCAGTGCGATGATAGAGTTACGTGGGATCGAATTCTTCTCTATATAATATATATATACACGATATATAGAGAGTATATCGACAAAAAATTCGATCGTGAGTATGAGCGACGCACACACACACAGTCGAGTTTGAAGGATAGTGTACGTCGCACTACCACGATAATTATAGGCTTCATGATACGTATGAGTACTGAGGAGTAATATATATGCGGTTGCTGACACACGTAGGGAAACTATTATCAGAGCTTGATGCATATATGTGGGACTTTCAGTTATTTTTATTCTTATATTGTAGCTAGTTAAAGATCGTAGATTTTTTGTAATTCATTGTTAATTATAAAGCTAGTAGCTAACTTTGTTAATACTTACTGGAAAATGGAAATGGAATATTTTTTGAATAAACAAAGTTATTATTATATTTGCATTTATTATTCCTTAAAGATACTATTTTAATTCTTAAAATAAATATACTTGGGCACAACCAAATATGAAATAAATGACCAAGGATTGGTTGTACAGGGAATGCAATATTGAGTTGCCTAGCAGTACACAAATGTTCTATCTTATTACTGTGTATTTATTATATTAATTAAAGTATCGGTATCGGCCCCGTAATAAAATAGTATCGGTATCGGCCTCTTTTCTAGTATCGGTACATCCCTAGTCGAAAGCCAAGAAGAACAGCAGCAACAACCAAAACAATTACAACAACAACAAACAGAAGAACTTGAGGAAGATGACTGGGGAAGACCAAGATATATGGACATTGGAAGGGGATGAGCATTCTCCTCACACCAGAATCCAAATTGAATTTGAAGATATTTATAGGGAATATCTAAATGGAATTAAAGCAACCAATTCAAAAGAATCAACGAAGTTTTTACACAATACCCAGATCCAACCCAAAATCCAAATGTTCCAATGAAGCATTACGTAAAATAACGCAAAAATGAAAAAAAAAAATTGATGCAGAGCTGTAAGCTAAAAGAAACTTATTGTTTTCTTTTTTTCCTTATTTTTTTTTTTTTTTTTTTTTTGCTATGTGTTAGAATAGGGTTTCATTTAAAAAAAAAAAACGAAATCATTCGGACACTCGGGTTATCGGGTTTACCCAGAAATTGAATCTCACATTGGCAAATTATTTAGTGTTCGGACACACTCAGTGTCTCACCTTTATGACTAGAATTTTACCTCTACAGACTAAATACGGAATTGCTCGGACACTCGGATTGTCTCACTTTCAACACAAAAATTTATGCTCACATGGGGGAATTGGGAAATGTTCGGACATTCGGTTGTCTCACCTCTACGACTCTTTAATTTCACCTCCAAAGACCAAATACGGAATCTCTCGGACACTCGGACTATCTCACCTTTAACTCAGAAATTTATGCTCACATGGGCAAATTGGGAAATGTTTGGACACACTCACTGTCTCACTGTTATGACTTGAATTTCACCTCCACAGACCAAATACGGCATCTCTCGGACACTCTGGTTATCTCACCTTTAACTCAGAAATTGAATCTCACATTGGCAAATTAGGCAGTGTTCGGACACTCTTAGTGTCTCACCTTTTATTCTAGAATTTCACCTCCACAGACCAAATACGGAATCGCTCGGATACTCGGGTTGTCTCACTTTTAACACAC
The DNA here is from genome assembly GCA_015478945.1 of Trachelipus rathkii. Classification (NCBI taxonomy): domain Eukaryota; kingdom Metazoa; phylum Arthropoda; class Malacostraca; order Isopoda; family Trachelipodidae; genus Trachelipus; species Trachelipus rathkii. The sequence continues at coordinate 15,877 of JABUQX010072609.1, forward strand.
AAATTTATCATCACATGAGTAAATTGGGAAATGCTCGGACACTCTCAGTGTCTCACCCTTACGACTCATTAATTTCACCTCCAAAAACCCAATACGGTAGTGCTCGGACACTCAAAGTATCTCACCTTTGCGATTCAGTAATTATGCCTCCAGACCACCCTATAGACTTTTGGAGATAGCCGAAAGCAATTTTTTTCTACTCCAAAGACTACAAAGGGAAAATCTAATACACTAGCGGTATCTCGCCTTCACTCTCACATTCCAAGACAGCAGCCGCAAGCTGCAGTTTGATTTATCAAGAAACGACTTTTAACTCAGAAATTTATCCTCACATGAGAAAACTGGGAAATGCTCGGACACTCTCAGTGTCTCATCTTTGCGACTCGTTAATTTCACCTCCAAAATACAAATACGATAGTGCGCGGACACTCGAAGTATTTCACTTTGGCGTCTCAGTAATTAAGCCTCCAGATAACCCTATGGAATCTTGGAGGTAACCGACAGCCTTTTGTGCTCCTCCAAAGACTACAAAGTGAAAACCTCGGACACTAGAGGTATCTCACCTTCACTTTCTCACCTTCCAAGACAGCAGTTTGAATTCTCAAGAAGCGACTTAGCCAACTAACGTAGTAGATTGATTAAATTTATATACGAGAGAGGTTTGGCACCACTGCTTTAGTACTTTTACATGGGGCCGAAAGATATTTAAAAAAAAAAACGATTATCGGAAAAAATAATATTCGTCAGAATCTGTTGAACTCTACTATTACCAATATTTTTTTTTCATAATCGGTTTTACGATTATTATTTTAATAGGTTAGGGCCTAGGACAGCGGCGGCGTTAGGAAGGTTATGTTAAGTTTGGTTAAGTATCGTTAGGATAAATATTTTAAATCCATAATCTAACGATACTTAAAACTTATCATAACCTTCCTAACGCTACCGCGGTTCTAGAACGTATTAGTAGGGCTAAAAAGATAACCATTCATAGCGATTATAATTCAGTGACCACTTGCTAAAATCGTAGAACTACAAAGCAGATTTATCTTTACAGTGCTCAGATTGGATTAGGGATTTATTTATTACAACTGGCGTTTATGTGAAGTCTCAGGTGAAGCTGAGAAACTTGAGTCCAGAAATAATCGCTGCTTGAAACTAAAAACAGAAATGGACCTAGATTATTTCCGGATATAAATTATTATTTTTTCTGTCGCGATGTTATCCAAGAAGGCCTTGACAGTTTATTTGCAATTCTCATATTGGACTTCACAGCATCAAGAAACATTAAAATGGATCAAGAGTAAATCTGTATGTATGCAGCTAACAAAGAAATCCTCGTTGCATTCTCAACCATTTGTTCGAATTTTAAAGGCATATCTGATCCGATCATGCTTAGCTTAAAGTTTTCTACTTGTATTCTGCAGTTATGTTTTTCACAAGATGTTAAAAAGTTATTTTTCGCAAGACCAGTTATGCAACGCAGATTAAGGTTTTGATTAAATTTTTACGGAGATTTATAGCTTTTAACTGTTTTTAAATAGTTTTCTTTCAAGGTTTAGAACCATTTATTTTACCACCCTTGAAAATGCTCAAATTATAAACTAATCTTCGCAAGTTGCGGCAAATATTTATTTATCTGTTGAATCAATGTCGAATTGTCCAGTTTGAATCAATCTACAAATCTATGAGCAAAATAACGCACGCAAACGAACTAACTTATTTATCTACAAAATAAAGTGATGGCAACAAGTGAGCAGCTATATCCACGCAAAATTAAGCGATTTATCGTTTTTTTTGGTTTTTTTTTTTGATTTAACCGGATCAATTTCAGAAACGAAATTATTTAAATGGAGTTGCACAAAATTTAAATTAGTTCACAACGGTTAATCGGTAAAATTTATTCTTTTTACGCAAACCGAAATATTTATGCTACGAAGCAAACTTCTATGAAGTCATTCCAGCAGCAAGAAAAACGGAATAAAATGTGAAGATTTGAAGGTTGCCAACCCGACCTTTTTTTTGGGCTGCCAAAGCCAAGTTACCAAAATAAGCTTTTCGTTGGTTTTAAATAAAGTTGGCAACCCTTGAATATACGGTTTATTTATATATATATATTATATTATGGTATAGTTAGAGGTATATATATATATATATATAACTATACGTAATATATATACTATATTATATTAATATATATACTATATATATATATTATATATATATATATAATATTATATCATTTACGTATTATATTATGTTTATAGAATTCATGCTAAGGAAATAAGTATGTTGTATTTGTATATATAAAAGTCCCTATTTCACTTTTTATTTGAGAGTATGGGTTTTGAACAACACCCTGCTCATCGTGGTTGGGTGGTAACACACCTGCTTCACCATCAGGAAGGGTGAGTGTGGTTCAAAAACCCATACTCTCAATAAAAAGTGAAATGTAGGGATTTCTTAATATATTATAATGATAAATATATATAATATATATAGTATATATATTTATATATATATATACCTAATATCCTTAATTATATATATATATATATATATATATATATAATACGTATATATATATATATATTAGATCCGTATTTTCTCAAAACATAAACGGAACATTGGGATGATATGGGACGGGGTTACGTAATTTTCTGTGTTCATGAAAAAGAAAATTTTTAAAGATAATATATAATTATTACATTGTTGCAACTGTTTTAACTGCGACCAGTAATGCTTTATTTATTATACGGGTATTATTTTGGCTACATCACGAAGCTTATAAAACGGTTGCCGAAGACAAGTCTTAATCGTAACTTTGTTATTTAATTATAAATAATTTATTAACAAAGTTCAAAAGTCAAGTTTTGATCAAAAATATTACAATTACGCAAAATGACCTCAAAAAGTCAGTAAATCAATTTTAAGTTTAGTATTCAAAGAGTGAAACAATATCAAGTTGTGAACTTGATATTTAATCCTCATAGAGATAATTCAAAAGGAATTATTTACTATTTACAGTAATTTACTAGTACAGCATTAATATATAACTAAAGGATTCAGTATAAAATTCTGATCAAACTATGAATTTTAAATTTGTAATCGATCTACTTACTAAGAAAACTCAAATTTTAAATTTCGACGGATGAATGAACTTTGACCTGATGAGACAGTCAAGTAATGTCACACAATAAAATGAAACCAAAGTGCAGACAAAGTTTAAAAGTTTGTAGTTTCAAAGATTTATAAGTTGTTTAAATACTTTGATTATTATAGAAGTTATATCAGTTTTAGTGAAATCTGTTAAAACAAAGCCCAAAGCAAATGGACGAAATTTGTTTCAACGGCTTTTAATTTTCTATGATAAATTAATTAAAAACTAATGGACTTTAGGGCTTGAAACTGACAGTATTTAAAATATATCAAAATGGATATTTGTTCAATTTCAAGATTTAAATCGGTTCATAAACTGTATAATAGGCATTTGCAATTTTATGAAAATATAATTAGGTTGGGTCGAGTATATAAATAATGAACATTATATATATATATATATATATATATATATATATATATATATATATATATATATATATATATATATATATATATATATATATATATATATATATATATATATATATATATGGTGAAGGTTACCATAAAGGAAGGAAAAACTATAGACTTTTGAGGAAAGTTTATTTAGAAGAAAAGTTTACTATATATATGTAGAACATGAAAAGCAATGTATTTTAATTTTTTTTTTTTTTTTTTTTTTTTTTTTTTTTTTTTTTTTTTTTTTTTTTTGTGTATTTTTTTGGTACAATTTAGTTGTTGCCACATTTAATGGTTCACGAGAAAAATACGAATTGTTTTAGTATACATTAGTAATATTTTTATGATTTATACGAAAAAAAATTTATATAATAGATATATATATATATATATATATATATATATATATATATATATATATATATATATATTATAATATATATATATATATTGATAAATGGTCCCCTTGTATTCGCCCTGGTCTCAGGCAGATGAACGCATATGTGTTTGACCACAACGCCACGATGGACTAAAGAAGATCGCGAGAGTCAGCCTCGTAGTGAATAGTTATCACCACAACAAACACGGCGCGTTCTTCGTTCAATACTGCGTAAACAGGTTACCGGCACAGCGATGAAATACTTATAACCGGGGAATATTATGTATTGATAAGATATCTGGCTCGTCTCTTCACTTCACCGCAGTGCGGTGGCTGATAGTCACCTCTTGGCAGCTTCCTTCGTGCTGGGCCGGAACCTGCCCTGTGCATGAATCAGGCGTATGCAGCTTGATCATATCAACACAGTGACCAAAGAAGATCGTGAAAAAGAAATGCCTCTGTAAGTGAATAGCACTCGGCTCAAACAGTCACGGCAAGCTTCCCGTTCATCACTGGGCGTAGGGTCGTAGTTACCGCGCGAAATATTAAACCGGGGAATATTATGCTTGATAGATACTGCTCATCTCTGTTACCTCACCGCAGTGATAGGTATTGACAAAATAACCTCTTGCAAGCCTCCGCTGGGATTGGAACCTGGGCCCTAGCAGATGAACGCGTATGTGTTTGCCCACAACGCCACGATGGACTAAAAGAAGATCGCGAGAAATGTTCAATCCAGGTTCAATCCCAGCAGAGGGAAATTACTTAAGGGGTTATTTTATCAATACTTATCACACTGCGGTGAGGTGTAGAAGGATGAGAGCAGTTATCTATCAATACATAATATTCCCGGTTTAATAAGTATTTCACTCTGTGCGGTGCTCTGTTTGATCCTACGCCCGAGTGTGGACGGGAAGAGCGCGCCGTGGTTCCTGTTTGGTGGGTGATATATTCACTACAGGAACATTTCTCGCGATCTTCTTTTAGTCCATCGTGGCGTTGTGGTCAAACACATACGCGTTCATCTGCTAGGGCCCAGGTTCAATCCCAGCAGAGGGAAATTACTTAAGGGGTTATTTTTATCAATAATTATCACACTGCGGTGAGGTGTAGAGGATGATCAGTTATCTTATCAATACATAATATTCCCCGGTTAATGGGTATTTTCTTTGTGTGGTGCCTCCAGTTTGACCCTACGCCCGAGTGTGGACGGGAAGAGCGCGTTGTGGTTCCTGTTTGGTGGGTGATATATTCACTACAGGAACATTTCTCGCGCTCTTCTTTTAGTCCATCGTGGCGGTGTGGTCAAACACATACGCGTTCATCTGCTAGAGCCCAGGTTCAATCCCAGCAGAGGGAAATTACTTAAGGGGTTATTTTTATCAATACCTATCACACTGCGGTGAGGTGTAGAAGGATGAGCAGTTATCTTATCAATACATAATATTCCCCGGTTTAATAAGTATTTCACTCTGTGCGGTGCTCTGTTTGACCCTACGCCCGAGTGTGGACGGGAAGAGCGCGCCGTGGTTCCTGTTTGGTGGGTGATATATTCACTACAGGAACATTTCTCGCGATCTTCTTTTAGTCCATCGTGGCGGTGTGGTCAAACACATACGCGTTCATCTGCTAGAGCCCAGGTTCAATCCCAGCAGAGGGAAATTACTTAAGGGGTTATTTTTATCAATACCTATCACACTGCGGTGAGGTGTAGAAGGATGAGCAGTTATATATATATATATATATATATATAAATATATATATATATATATATATATATATATATATATATATATATATATATATATATATATATATATATATATATATATATATATATATATATATATGTGTATAGAAGTAAGTATTAAGAAATCTGACGTAATGTAACTCGAGAATGGCAGCACCTACAGTAAAAGAAGAATTATGGGAAAATAAGAAGGGTTTTAATTTATTTTTTTATTTTTTTTATTTTTTGGGCGTTGATCGGAAAATTTAGAAATTTCTTTTTTTTTCATTTAGGGGGCTCGAGCCGACGGGGGACAGAGGGGGGGACGAAGTCCCCCGTCGTCCACCGGGAGAGGCCGAGAGACCCCGACTCATGCCATCTTTGCGGTTTACCCAATGGTATTCCTTAGTTAAAAAAAAATTATTACCTTTACAAACTATGCTATTACTTTAATTACAAGAAAAAAATAATTTACCTCTTAACATACGTTTCCAAATTTAAATTCTTCTTCTAAATTGATTTTTAATCTCTTCTAAAAACTCAATAAATCGATTTTCTTTTGGAATATTTTTTTCCAAATATTTTGAAATATAAAAAATCAAATAATAATGAAATAACAATCTCAATATATAAAAATACTATAGTAATGAAGATATGTTGCTTCACATTTATTCGTTTTTCAGTCGTAGGCTGAGCATTGCCTGGCTACTTAATTTAGATTTTAGATGATAAAAATATCGTCAATTGCTTAGAGAAAATTATGGCTTGTTGTTATATTTCCGACGAATAAAAATAAAAATAAAATAAAAATAAAAATAAGAAATTAAAAACCCCTCCTTAATTCCGCTGATTCCAAATATGCAGTTTGTTTTTCTGTAGGTGCTGCCTTTCTAAAGTTACATGATGTCAGCTTTAGACACTCACCATATATATATATATATATATATATATATATATATATATATATATATATATATATATATATATATATATATATATATATATATATATATATATATATATATATATATATATATATAAGAGTGTCTAAAGCTGACATCATGTAACTCGAGAACGGCAGCACCTACAGTAAAACAAATTACATATTTGGAATCAGCGGAAAATTCTAAGGAGGGGTTTTTAATTTTTTTTTTTTTTTTTTTTTTTTTTTTTTTTTTTTTTTTTTTTTTTTTTTTTTTTTTTTTTTTTTTTTTTTTTTTTTTTTTTTTTTTTTCATTTTTGGGGGTTAGGCCCATTTGGGGGACCGGGCCGTCTAAGTCCCCCCCGTCGTCCACCGGGAGGCCGAGAGACCCCGACTCATGCCATCTTTGCGGTTTACCCAATGGTATTTTTAGTTAAAAAAAAAAAAATTATTACCTTTACACTATGCTATTACTTTAATTACAAGAAAAAATATTTTACCTCTTAACATACGTTTCCAAATTTAAATTCTTCTTCTAAATTGATTTTTAATCTCTTCTAAAAACTCAATAAATCGATTTTCTTTTGGAATATTTTTTTCCAAATATTTTGAAATATAAAAAATCAAATAATAATGAAATAACAATCTTAATATATAAAAATACTATAGTAATGAAGATATGTTGCTTCACATTTATTCGTTTTTCAGTCGTAGGCTGAGCATTGCCTGGCTACTTAATTTAGATTTTAGATGATAAAAATATCGTCAATTGCTTAGAGAAAATTATGGCTCGTTGTTATATTTCCGACGAATAAAAAAAAAATAAAAAAATAAAATAAAAATAAGAAATTAAAAACCCCTCCTTAGAATTTTCCGCTGATTCCAAATATGCAATTTGTTTTACTGTAGGTGCTGCCGTTCTAAAGTTACATGATGTCAGCTTTAGACACTCTGACCATGTCTAGAATGAATATATATATATATATATATATATATATATATATATATATATATATATATATATATATATATATATATATATATATATATATATATATATATATATTTATATAATGAAAAATGGGATAGAGAAAAAGAGGTAAAATAACAGTTTGTTTTATATACAAACATTACAACTAAATAAATATATGTGATACTATTTTCTGGTACTTTTAGTTTCTATAAAGAGAAAAATTTTAAAAAAAAAAATAAAGACTAATATATATATATATATATATATATATATATATATATATATATATATATATAAATATATAGATGTGGATAGTGTTAGTATATATATATATATATATATATATATATATATATTAGAATTTGTTTTCAAATAAATAATGAAATATTTTAATGTTATCCTTCACTGGCAACATTTTCTATTTGTTTAGGAGAAGAAAACGAATTTTCTTTCGTAAACTGTAGTAATATATCTGACATTCTGAGGTGAAGTTCTTTTATGATTTATACGATAAAACAATGTTACTAGATGAAATTTATGAAATATGTGCTGACGATACTCTTTTATTAGCTTTCTTACAAGAATTCAAATTAATATTAACAGAAAAAAAAGTATACTAAATGTAGAAAAAAAATGTGAAATATATAAAGTTGATGTTTTTTATTTCCAATGTAACAAATGTATGAAAAAATATTGTTCAGCCCCTAAAGGTTCATTCCTATATCGTTCCCATCTAAGTTATGCGCAGGTATTAAAACTAATTTTCTTTTTTGTTAATGATGTAAGTGGCAAACAACTTTGTTCCATGGTAGGATTTTCGAAAAAAAAGTGTTATAGATTGGTATAATTTTTGTAGAGAAGTGTGTGTGACTGAAATATTAAATTCCAGAACAAAAATCGGAGGCCCTAATTTAATAGTTGAGCTAGATGAATCGGTATTTGGTACTTGGTTTTCCTCTGAGTCTTCTTCCATCCGGCGTCCACTCCCATCATTTCTTAGCCAGCCTGTCATCCTGCATCCTTTTCAAATGTCCCCACCATCTGATTCTTGCCACATCTATCCTCCTCGTCAGAGGTATCACTCCGACTTCCCTTCTGACTCTTTCATTCCTTATTCTATCTTTCTTAGCCTTTCCAATTATTACTCTCAAGATCTTCATCTCCGTTGCCTGCATCCTACTTTCATGCCTTTTGGTAGTACACCATGTTTCTGCACAGTATTGCAATTTAGGTGACACTCCTTCGTAAATACTTCTTTTCACCTCTACACCCATATACTGGTCTTTCATCAAAGGATACACAGCCCTTGCCGCTCTTCCGAACTTCGTTATCCTATGCGTGATCTCTGCATCACACCCTCCGTCCTCTGTATATATTCCACCCAGGTATTTAAATTCTTTAACTTTCTTCAAGCTTTCTCCATTTACCATGATCTCCCAACCTTCCTCGGCCTCTCTGCTCACCACCATCACTTCTGTTTTCTCAGTGTTCATTTGTAGTCCTTTTGCTCCAAGTTTTTCCGCGAAACATCTAGTAATTCTTTCCATTCCTTCTCTACTTTCACTCCACACCGCCAAATCATCCGCATATGCCATGATGTCTCCCTCCATTTCCCCCACCTCCTCTTTAACCTCCTCAATGACTTTATCAATATAAGCTATGAACAATAAGGGTGACAATACGCTTCCCTGTTTCACCCCCTTCGCCACCTCAAACCATTTTTCATTTTTATACCCTGTTCTCACATTGCACTTTGCCACTTTGTAGATACTCTTCAGTGCATCACACAATCCTCTCCCCACTCCATAATTCTCTTCTAACACCCTCCATAATCCATTCCTAGGTACCGTGTCAAAAGCTTTCCTTAAATCCATAAACACTACATAGATCCTCCTGTTGTACTCGTAAATCTTCTCTCCAATCTGTCTCAATGTGAACATAAGGTCTGTCGTACTCCTACCCTTCCTGTATCCATGCTGTTCCTCTCCTAGTTGTGGTTCGATGATCTCTCTCAGTCTTTTCTCCAACACTCTTTCATATATTTTTGCCATATGATCTATCAAAGAGATCCCCCTGTAATTTTTGCACTCTCCAGAGTCTCCTTTCTGTTTATACATTGGAATAATAATCGTTTTTCCCCAGCTCTCTGGGACCTCTTTCCTTCTCCAACACTCATTTAGAAGCTCCAAAACCTTCTCTCTCTCAACACCTCTCCGCCCTCCTTAATCAACTCAACTGCCATTCCATATATATATATAATATATATATATATATATATATATATATATATATATATATATATATATATATATATATATATATATATATATATATATATATATATATATTTTACGTGATGGAGCGAAGCTGAATTTTGCATAACCGCGGTTACGGTTTTTTTGCGGTTCTTACTTCCTGGCAACCGCAGTTGCGGTTGTGCAATAAAATAAAATTTAACCATTGCTTTGTTTATTAAGATTATTATTATTATTATTATTATTATTATTATTATTATTATTATTATTATTATTATTATTATTATTATTATTATTATTATTATTATTATTATTATTATTATTATTATTATTATTATTATTATTATAACCTTTGAAAAATTTTTAAATTCTGGTCGTTTAATGTGCAATTTAGCCTTTGTTTACAAGAGTTACCAGGGTGCTGGACGTGACCCATGCGCAATACACCACCAACCTCTTTCCCATTCCTCCGCACTATGGAAACTGGAAAGTATCCGATTAAAGGTGCTTCTTTAGTTATTCTTGTTTGTAATTGAATTTTAGAGACAAGTTAGATTTAAGGAATAACAATTTTTCAGCATTTTATTCTGTTAATCTCATCCTCTTTCGTCATAAATTAATCCAGCACTGCTGAAAAGTTGTTCGCTTGGGCTACTAGATGGGCATGACAAATATCTTTCAGCCATCATCTTCAACTCTTTGAAGTTATGTTCGTTCTTTCTCCACTACATTAGAGGATCATCTTCGAGATCGATCCTTTCTTTTGATTTTTGCTATTTCATCCAAAAACACTTTCATTAACCTCTACTTCTGTATCATCATCACTACTTGATGTTAAATAAGCATTCATGGTTTCAAACAGAGTTTTTGGCTTGATGTTGAAGGTTGCTTTATTTTTGCAGTTTTAATTCTTTTAGGATGTCTGTTAATAGATATATTTTTTCCATATTCTGGAGGAAAGTTCCTAACATTGTTTTGCTATTTCTTTCTGAACTTTCTTCAAAACATAAGTTGTAAAAAATTTCCCTTTATTTCGAGGATCTAGATACGTTGCGATAAAATACAAGAAATTTCTTTCCAAATTATCAGATCTTCGAGTTAACTCGAATTTCTATTGTTTGTACAGCTGATTTAATTCCCTCTTCAGCCCGAAATCTGATTGAGGTTTGTGAAGAGTTTTTAACGACACAATAAAGGAATTACTTAGATATAGAGTGACGAAAAGCTTAACGGTAATCTCTCCTCAAATACTTCTAATAGGTAATACAATTTTCATTTAGTATAAAATCAAAACTCAGAATTAACTATCTTTAGAAGTATTTGAGGAGTAAAGGCAAATCTAAATCCATATATATATATAATAAAGAGAGAGAGAGTTTTGATACCATAACTGTATTTCTTTAAAATAGCTTCCTTGACAACCGCAGTTGCGGTCGTGATGACTAGTGACAACTGCGGCTGTGCTGTAGACCAGTGACAACTGTGGCTGTAATTACAGTTGTCAAAATATGTGGTTGGGGTTATTCGATCCATCACTAATATATATATATATATATATATATATATATATATATATATATATATATATATATATATATATATATATATATATATATATATATATATATATATATATATATATATATATATGGCTAATTATGCAGTGGCGACCGTGATATATATATATATATATATATATATATTATATATATATATATATTATATATATATATATATATATATATATATATATATATATATATATATATATATATATATATATATATATATATATGTTTTATATATATATGTATATTTATCGCATTTTATACGAAAGGTTAGCCACTTCTAGCATTATTCTACTTCGTATGGTAGCACAATTGCATTTAAAAAAAGTTACTTGTTACGAATGATTTAAAATAAAATATAAAAATAATAAATTACTTACTTTATAATTAAATTGTAGGTTTTTATAATTTGTAGCTAAAGTCCATTCTTCTCGCTTTTTGACTTGCAAATAAGTCAATCACAAGATTGTCAAAAGATGGATTCTGGACAATATCTCTTTCTGTTGCAAGCGCAACGAGGGCATTCAGTCTTTCTTGCCCCATTGTATTCCGAATAACGGTTTTTATTCTTTTTAATCTAGAAAAGCATCTTTCAGTTACAACAGATGCCATTGGAGTAGTTATTAAAATTTTTAGCAACTTTAGTTTCTTCAAAAGTCTGATCCATTCCATTTTCAATAATGTACTTATAAGAATCAAGAGCTCCTTTCAGGGAATAAAAATCTTCTCTAGAATATATAACTTGAAGTTCAGATTTGAGTCTCAAGATGTTAAAAAATGGATAAACAGTTACAGTCTTTTCAAATGCAACTGTGGGAAATGAGGTTCTATATAATTTAAAGTGTTCACGCTCGAAAAGTTGAGCTGATAGTAAATGATCACTAAACGAAAACCTCTCCTTAGACTGAGATATTATTATGTCACACACTTTATACGCAGCAGCTTTTTTAATTTCGTAGTAATTGGAAGCATTTAACGATCTTCTTCTCTTCACCTCACAAACATCATACGTTCCCTCAATTTCTTCCATTATGGTGGTCATACTGTTTCTAATCTTTCCTAATTCTAATTGTAGTTCACTCACAGCTTGTTTTATGAGAATTACGTCTGCATTTCTTGATTGAATTTTATTATAGAAACAATCTACGTGCGGCATTATATGGCGGAAAACAGTGAGCCAAAATACAAAAGTAGGATCAGTCAATAACCTTTGCAAACCTCCTGCTTGATCTCGTGTTCCTGGTTGTTTGCTTTCATTTAGAATTTTTTCAAAGCACTCTAACAATAGCTCTCTATGTTCAAAAACCATGTTTACAGTTCGGATGTTAAAATTCCATCTTGTTTTAACAGTTTTTGGCAACCGTTTCCCAATAATTTCATCTAATACAGAGCATCTCTGAGGAGATTGTGAAAAAAAGGTTGGAATTAGTGACATATTTCTAAAGAATTCTCCAACTTCTGGAATTTGAGAAACTGACTGAGTCATTATCAAATTAATTTGATGCGCATAACAGTGTACATAATGTGCATTTGGATAAACGTCTTTTATAAATACGTTTACACCACTGACGTGTCCACTCATAACTGCGGCACCATCATAACTTTGAGCAATCAATTTTTCTGGACAGTTCGGTAAAATGGATTTTAATTGATCAGAAATAACGCTAGCTATTGATTCTGCCCTGTGAGAAGCTGGGTTAAAAAGTCCCCAAAATCTTTCTTTTATATTCCCGTCATATTCATAGCGCAAAATGAGAGCTAATTGAAATTCGTTTGATATATCAGAGGTTTCATCTGCGATTATGCCTATAAAGCTAGCTTGTGAAATCTCTTTTAATATGTGCATCCTACATATTTCCCAAGAGCAAGAAAGTAAATCATTTTGTATAGTCATTGAAGTTCCTTTGAAAACGTTAGAACTTTTTAAGTGATCTCTTAAAGTTGGATCTAATTCAGCACTGTATTCTATTAAGGATTTAAAAACACCAGGATTCATAGAATCAGAACTTTCGTCATGACCCCTTAAGGGGAGTTCAAGATTTGCACAAAATTTGATGGCTTTGATAATTCTTAGTAAAATGTATCTATTTTTAGTAACTTGCTGATTGTGGCATTCAATCGCTTGTTTGTAAGCAGAATCAATATTTTCTTTTATATTTACTTTTCCTAATACTGCTAAATTAGCCTCATTGTTTATATGACTTACAGAAGCTTCATGTTTACCTATTTTGACTGATAGATGGGCTAAATCAGTCACTCCAATTCTAGCCCAAGAATCATCTCCTTCAAATAGCAAACATGGGAAGCAAAATAGAGCATTTTTCTCTGAGGAGCCGCAGAGCCATTTGTGTCTCTTATATAAATCCACGTTAAATTTTCGAGAGTACGGTTTTTTGCTCTTGTATGATGTCTGAGTTAATTTTATATTTGGCATAGGCCTACCAAGCTCTTTTATATTTAATTTTTCTTCAAGAGAAAATCTTGAAAACTTATTATTTAATATATTTAATACACTATTCATTTTGAAATTATTATACTAACATGTAAAAAATATATAAAACAATTAAAAACTCAAACACAAACTCACTCCAAATGATTGCACGTTAACTGACATAAAAAATAAATTATTATGGGATTCGATGTGTCGCTACTATAAAATAAATATAAAAAAAAAAAAAAAAAATATATATATATATATATATATATATATATATATATATATATATATATATATATATATATATATATATATATATATATATATATATATATATATATATATATATATATATAATAATAATAATAATAATAATAATAATAATAATAATAATAATAATCAGTGTACGACAACTTACGCTGAGGCGATCTTAAGAATCGCTCCAAAGTAAGTATTTTATAATCTCTTCTATATCGCTGCCAGACGTATAATTTTCACATAACTATTGGAGCTATCAGGAGCGATGAATGATTTCGCTCGCCAACTCATATTCTTATATAAATAGAATTTCAAAAACTACGTACAACTGAGACAAGTATGTTTATTCAATTTCTTCTTATTAGATGAAATTTTCTTACGTTTCTGCCTTATTACAAGAGTTTTTAAAATTTCCATTCAATTATTTATTAAAAACATGATCTTTTAATTAAGTGTTATAATTCAGAATTTATGTTTAATTAGTGAGGAGGAGCGATCGCTCCATCGCTCCTATACACGAGTCGCCACTAAAATTCATGAATCTTTCGTCTGACCCCAAAAAAAATTCTATGTTTAAGAATGATATTCGATATAGGTATATCGATTATACCTAAGATACCGAGGCGGTGAAATATGTTATTCCTATAAACATTAAAGGCGCCATATTGGATTCATTGTTCTTTAAGAAATTGTACAAGAAATTGTGCAGATAGGATGTATGGAATATATTTAGGAAATATATGAAATTTAGAATAATAAGTGTAGTGTATTTAAGGTTTTGCAATATTTAGTTGTGCTTTAGAATGGTTTAAGTTAAGTGTAAATTTTTTTGGACAGTGATTTACTTAACTTTAAATATGGATTTATACGACCTATTTGATATTTGTAATGACGAATCCACTTTATTAAGGTTTTTGCAGTATTAGAAACTGATTTTGGAACAAAACATTTGCGATAAATGTCATTCCAACTGTTATATCACGAAAATTGTTGACAAATTCAAATTTTACTGTACTACTAAAAATTGTGGATGCCGATATACCGTTTCGCCCACAAATTTTTGGTTTGCCAATATAAGACTAAGTTATAAGGATTCACTTTTCACGATGTATTTTTTTGTTAAAGAAACTATTACACACATTTATGTGGGTCAGGAAATTTGAGCCGCAAGACCGGTTTATTGCGTTCTTGGAAGCTATTGCGAGGCATTATCCTTAATACTTATATAATATATATATATATATATATATATATATATATATATATATATATATATATATATATATATATATATATATATATATATATATATATATATATATATATATATGTATATATAAATATATATGGGCATTCCCTTTACCACATACAAGGGGGAGCATAATCCATTAAATTAGCATAAGTTCATCTTTCTCCTAATACATTAGGTTTATTGCATTTAGCTTTCACACCCTTCCATAATCCATAAGGTTAGGGGCCTAGATGGGGGCTTTCTAAATTTACATAATATTAATTCACTCGACCCTCGTTTCCACACTTTTATACACAATTTTCATACCAGGAAAATTTACCAATTTAATGTACGATCAATATTTGTATAAAATGTAAGATTATATATATATATATATATATATATATATATATATATATATATATATATATATATATATATATATATATATATATGTAGTTTTATTTTTATATATAAAAAAATATATATATATAAATATATCTATGATATATCGATATTTAATCGATATATCGATATCAAAGGTAAGACGAAATGTTGTTATATATATATATATATATATATATATATATTATTATATATACCTATTTATGAAAAGGTTTATATATAAATAGATATATATATATATATATATATATATATATCTTCGTGGGTTGCCAAGTTTATTTAAAACCAACGAAAAGATTAATTTGGTAACTCGGATTTGGCAACCCAAAAAAGGTCGGGCTGGCAACCTTCAAACTTTCATATTTTATTCCGATTTTCTTGCTGCTGGAATGACTTCTCCATAGAAGTTTGCTTCGTAACATAAATATTTCGGTTTCCGGAAAAAGAATAAATTTTCCCGATTGTCCGTTGTGAACTTTAAATTTTGTGCAATTCCATTTGAATAATTTAGTTTCTGAAATTGATCCGATTAAATCCCCCCAAAAAAACAATAGATGAGCGCTTAACTTGCGTGTGGATAAAGCTGCTTATTTGTTGCCATCCCTTTATTTTGTAGGTAAATAAGTAAGGTAATTTGCGTGCTTTCTTGTTGCTCATTTATTTGCACAGTGGATTGATTCAAACCGGACAATTCGACATCGACTCAACAGAAAAATATTTTCGTTATCTCGCGAAGATTAGTTCGTAATTTGAACATTTTTCAGGGTAAAAAAGTAAATGATTTTAAACTATGAAATAAAACTATTTACTATCTAATTAAAAGTAATAAATCTTTGTAAAAAAATAATTAAGAACTTAACCTACCTTGCAAAAAAATAATTAAGAAGTTAACCTACTTTGCAAAACGTTTTGCTAAAAATAAACTATATCTTTTGAAAAAGTTAACTGAAGGAAAATTTCACCCGCCTTATTTTTAAAAAAGTGAATAAAATATATATATATATATATATATATATATATATATATATATATATATATATATATATATATATATATATATATATATATATATATATATATATATATATATATATATATATATATATATATATATATATAGGCCCTGTTATGTTTTAAGACTCCGTCAGTTTTTATTTTTTTTGTTTTTTTTTAACATATTGCTAGTATATGATACTAACAATGAATTTCAGTGGTGATGGACATGATTCAAAAGTTCGAAATATTTTAAATAATTATTTAAAAATCACATTTTTATCAATAAAATTTTAAAAATTTAAATATCTCAAAAGTACGACATTTACAGAAAACCAATTGCATATTTGAAATCAGCGTATGAATAATTAAAAAAGAAAAAAAAAAAAAAAAAAAATATTTTTTCATAAATGAAATATCTCGAAAAGTCCGAGACTTACAGAAAAACCAATTATATATTTGGAATCAGCGTGTAAAACTTATTACAAAAAAGTAAAAAAAAAATAAAAAATAAAAAAAAAAAAAAAAAAAAATTAGGGGGCTCGAGCCGACAGGGGGGGACGTTTTCCATACCCCGTAGGGGAGGGGCGGAGGAACCCCCGCGACACCCAAATACCAAAGAGCGGGGGTTCCGGAGACCCTCCCCGGAGGGGGGAAAATAGTCCTACCCTGTCGTCCCCCGAAGGGCGAGAGACCCCGACTCCCCTGCCATCTTTTGCGGTTTACCCTTGGGTATTCCTTTAGTTAAAAAAAAAAAAAAAAATTAAAACTGACGGAGTCGTAAAACGTAACTGGTCCTATATATTTTTGAATCACCCGTCACCCCTAAATTGATTGTTAGGATCATATACTAGAAATATATAAAAAAAAAAAAAAAAAAAAAAAATCAAAACTGACGGAGTCGTAAAACATAACAGGTCCTATATATATATATATATATATATATATATATATATATATATATATATATATATATATATATATATATATATATATATATATATATATATATATATATATATATTAAATAAGCTACGTATCGATTAGATATGCCTCTAAAATTCGGTAGCAGGGCTAAGAATGCAACGGGCCTTTCTTTATTAGCTCTCTGCATATTTACTCTTGTACCAATTTTAATGTTTCTTGAAGCAGTGAAGTAAAATTTACATAGGTACAGGAAAATTACAAATGATTTGTCAAGGCCTTTTTGGAAAACACTGCGAATACAAAAAATGTCAATTATATAATTATATCCAGAAACCATCTAGATCCATTTCTGGTAGTTTCAAACAGATTATTTCTCGACTCTTTATAAAAGTTCCTCTGCTTCACCTGAGCCTGCTTAAATGCCAGTTGTAATAGATTGGATTAGGGATCTATTTTATCACTGAACAGATAAACCTGCTAAATAGTTCTTGAATTGTTCTAGTTTTACCAACTGGTCACTAATGATTATACGAGTTATGAATGGTTATCATTTTCTAGTTTTTATTTACTGAGGTTTGCTAAAATTGTGATTAAGATATTCCGTGCTGACCTATCATTCCATTAACAAGGAATTTAAAAAAAAAATTATCTTAGGAACCAATTCATTTATTTTAAAATTGTTAAAAAAAATTGAGGTAGAGCGATTCTTAAATTTTAATACAAAAATATTATATTGACAGGATTGCGACTAGTAATATGATCTATTTACACTTTATAAAATCAGACTGATCTAGTACAAGATGATGGAGTAGTTAACACCTCACCAATATGGGAGGAAGAGCAGCAGTACATCCTGTCTGTAAATTCGATTGATTTCAGCAACAGGCGAATAGAATAATCAAAAGATTTTTCTCTGAAATCTGACCTTTGACCATCTGATACAAAAGACTGGATCAAGACTTCTTCATTTCCTCATGTGATGTCCTTGCCACCAAAATGGAATCACTCGATCCTTATAAACACCTGTATTGGTTTCGAGACTTATAATAAGCAAATAATAGTAATAATATATATATATATTAAATGAACTTTTATAGCTAAAAACTACTTTATTCAATGTTTTATATTGGATTTTAATCTTAAAATATTTTTGGCTTAAAACTCACAACATTTACAAAACAAAATGAACTGCAAGGTAAATTCAAAGTTTTACGTTATAAATCATTAATGCTGCAACTTATCGAGTATGTAATTTCAAGAAATCAATCTTATTATAAACAAACTGAACCAATTACTTCGAAAATTCCTTGCATTGGTATTATTCTCTCAATTAGAGGTTTCCTAAAGCATTTTTGTCCCCTTAATACTTATCTTAAGTAACTTACCAATGGCATTGAAGGACTAGTCGGAAGAATTAACCTTCTCTGATATGTCTTCTCTTCTCCTTGAGATATTCCTCGGTATCGTGGACACACTTCATTTTAATTCCTTCGTGAATACACTTCGTATCCTATTTGCACTGTAGTCTTTAATCTGGAATGACAAGAAAGATAACATACGCAGGGAAGGGTAAGAAAGATGAGGCCACGGCCTCTCTTAAATTTCTTGATTTTTAACTTTATTCACTAAAAATCATGATTAGACGAGATCTTCCTTTTGCTGCTTCGTTCATTACAATCGAATGAAAATTATCTTTTTCCATTTATGAAAAACATACTATCCTTAATTATTATCTGGCACGCAGTAAATATACTAAACTGCTTTACAGAACCGATCAAAGTTCGTTCTTTTTCTGTTTTACATATGCAAGCTTTTCAATATAGTCTTTGAAACTGTCCATCACGCACATGTTTATTTTAAATCGGTCATGACTATATATAGTATATATATATATTATATATATATATAATATATATATATATATTATATATATATTTAGGTATAGTATATATAGTATATAATATATTTATATATATATTATAGTATATATAAATATATATATATATATATATATATGATATATGGTTCATGGGAGCTGATGACTCGCGTTTCCTCTAAGTTCATGGAAATTTTAGTCTATGTTATCTACAATTCTTGTTTAAACTTTTTCATGTTATAGGGTAAAAAAAAAAATTATAAAATCTCTACTTATTTAGTAAAAGTGAAGCAGTTAAAGTTTAAATTTACCGTTTATAATTAATAAGTAATTATATAAATATATATAGATATAGATGAAGTTATGATAACAAAAAAAATATTTTGTACTATTTTGGTACTTTATTAACTTTATCCAGTTTAATAATTATTTATTTTAAGGGGCATAAACCAGAAAGACGAGGGCCAGGAGAATTGATCTCGAAAAAGTTATGACACTTACAGAAAAACCCAATTACATATTTGGAAATCAGCGTATAAAGGTTATTACCGGAATGTAAAAAAAAAAGAAAAAACCCGAAAAAGTACGACACTTACAGAAAAACCAATACATATTTGGAATCAGCGTATTAAAGCTTATTATGTGTAAAGTCGTTTCGTCCCCCCCTCTGTCACCCATCGGCTCGAGCCCCCTAAAATTGAAGATTCAAGGAAACATATTTCCATTAGGGGGCTCAAGCCGACGGGGGACGAAGTCCCGCCCCCCGGTCGCCACCTAGAGGCCGAGAGACCCCAGACTCCTTGTATCAATGGGAGGTACTAGCCTTCGCCATTGTTATTTAAATCATAAAACGACTTTGCATATAATAAGCTTATACGCTGATCCAAATATGTAATTTATTTTTCTGTAAGTGTCGTACTTTCAGAGATTTTTTTTTTTTTACAATTCTGTCAATAAGCTTATACGCTGATTCCAAATAATGTAATGGTTTTCCTGTAGAGTGTTATACTTTCGAGATAATTCTCCTGGCTCCTTTCTGATATTTTGCCTTTTTAATATATATATATAATATATAATATATATATTATAATATATAATACTAATATATATTATATATATAATTAATATATATAAAATAATATATGGTCAGAGTGTCTAAAACTGACATCATGTAACTTTTGAACGTTAGCACCTACAGTAAAACAAATTGCATATTTGAATCAGCGGAAAATTCTAAGGAATGGTTTTTAATTTTCTTAGTTTTATTTTTATTTTTGTATTTCTTTTATTCTTCGGAAATATAACAACGAGCCATAATTTTCTCTAAGCCAATTGACATATTTTATCATTTAAATAAGTAGCTATGCCGATCACAGTAACTGGAACGAAAAATGTGAAGCAACATATCTTCATTACTATAGTATTTATATATATTTAGATTGTTATTTATTATGTGATTTTTTAATTTCCCAAAATATTTGTAAAAAAAATATCCAAAAGAAAATCGATTAATTGACTTTTAAAGAGATTAAAGAATTAAATTGTAGAAAGAATTAAACTTTGGAAACGTAAAAGAGGTAAAAAAAAAAAAATTTTTTCTAAGTAATTATAGTATTACAACATTGAATTTGATAATATAATCTCTTTTTTTTTTTTAACTAAAGGGAAACCCCTGGGTAAACCGCAAAAGATGGCATAGTCGGGTCTTCGGGCCTCCCGTGGACGACGGGGGGGAACTTTTGCCCCTCCCCCCGTCCCCATTCGGCTCGAGCCCCTAATGGAATATAAAAAAAAAAGAAATTTCTAAACGTTTCGAATAAACGCAAAAAAAAAAAAAAAAAAAAAAAAAAAAAAAAATTAAAAACCCCTCATTTGGCATTAATTCATTGGGTGCAGAATGTGTTTTTGTTTGAATGGGATGGTGCCGTTCTCGAGTTACTGATGGTCAGCTTTAGACACTCTACCCATAAATATATATATATAATATATATATAAATATATATAATACATTATAATAAAACTATAAAAAATTATATTAAATCTTTATAAGATATATATATATATATATATTTGTAAAAGTATTAATCATTTAATTTTAAAATTAAAACCGTAATTATCATTTTATTTTATTTGAACGAAAATTCGTACCTAAGAAAATAATTAATAAACTCGAAATAAGTTCATACAATTTTTAATCAAAAATTAAAAAAAAAGAAAAGAATGCTGGAAGCTCAACACCGACACCAATTTTTGGTCAATTATACGGCATTTTTAACTTTTTCAGCAATAAAAAAAACTACGCAAGAATGCGAGCCATCCAGCTTTTGTTGGTTGTAGTTATATTATTATATATTATATAATATTATATATATATATATTATATATACAGTATATATATATATATATAATATATAGTATATATATATATAATATAATTATATATATATATATAATATATATATATATATATATTATATATATATATTATATATATAAAATTTATATATGTCCGTGTTCCTAGAACCTCAATTTAATATGAAGATATACAAAAAATAAAAAGTAAGTTCTTTTTTAGTAGCAAACAAATTTTTAATTTTTCTTTACCTAAAATAAAAAATTCATTACAACCCATATCCAATTCCTAATTTTATTTTGAGGGATTGGTTTAAAACAGTTCCCTATATATATATAGTATATATATATATATATATATATATATATATTATATATATAATTATATATATATAAATAATAATATATATAAGTATATATAATATATATATATATATATATATGGTTGATAATTGGTTTTAGACGCGACAACTATCATCAATCCATATCTCAAAAACTACAATACCACAGGGAACAGGAATAGGCATTGCTGGAATGCTAGGTCCAGAATTTTAGGCGGGCGAAATGTAAAAAAAAAAAAAAAAAATCTCAAGAAAACGTACAATTAGCTACAGCGAAAATGAATACATTTTTGGAAACCTGGTAAAATTTAAGATTGGAAAATGTAAAAAAAAATAAAAAAATAAAAAAAATATTATTGCTAATAATTTATGATAATATGATTAGAGAGCTATTTAGAGAGAGACCTTTTATTGCTTACTCGTTAAATAAAATAGACTTCTAATTAAAATTTTGCTTTTTTTTCTTTTACTAAGGAATACCCCAAGGGATACCGCACCGATGGGCAGAGTCGGGTCTTCGCTTCCGGGGAAACTACGAGTAGACTAAATCTGCAACCCCCCTCGGGGCTTAGGGTCTCCGTGAACCCCCGCTCTTTGGTTTATTTGGGTGTCGCTGCGGTTGTTCCTCGCCCCTCCCCTACGGTATGGAAAACGTCCCCCCCTGTGTCCCGTGGCTCAAGCCCCCAACATTTGCCGTTGTTAATACCTTACACAAATAATATAATATATATATATATATATATTATATATATATAAAATATATATAAATATATATTATATATAATAATATATATATATATATATATATATATATTATATATATATATAATAATATATATTATATATAATATTTATGTCCCCTGCTCCTTAAAAAAAAAAAAATTAGCCAATATTTATATTTATTTATTTATTTATTTTTTTTTACATTTCTTACATGAAATTTTACAAGGATTCCAAAAATGTACCTTTTCGCTGTAGCTATTGTAGTTTTGAGAGTATGATTTTTTTTTTCATTTTTTTTTCATTTTTTTTTTTTTTTTTTCATCAGTTTCCTCGCAATAAAATCTTTGCCAGGATTCCAACCAAGGTATTCCTTGCTACTATTGTAGTTTTTGGATAGGAGCGATGAAGTTGTCCTCTAAACCCAAATATCACCTATTATATATATATAATATATCATAATAATATATATAAATATAGTATATATATATATATATAGTATATATATATATAATATATATATATACTAATATAATATAATATATGTCAGAGGTTCTAAAGCTGACATCATGTAACTTTAGAACGGCAGCACCTACAGTTAAACAAAAAATTGCATATTTGGAATCAGCGGAAAATTCAAACACTATTGCTATTTTTATTTTATCGTCTCGGAAAGTATAACAACGAGACATAATTTTCTCTAAGCAATTGACGATATTTTTATCATCTTAATTAAGTTAAGAAGCCAGGCAATGCTCAGCCTACGACTGAAAAAAGAATAAATGTGAAAGAACATACTTCATTATATAGTATTTTTTATATATTTAGTTTGAAATTTTATCTGCTAATGAATGCAACTAATTGCAAAAATATTCTGAAAAAAAATATTCAAAAGAAATCGATAAATTGCAGTTTTTAGACCTCTGTCCCCCGCGGCTCGAGCCCCCCTTAATTGAAAAAAAAAAGAAATTTCAAAAATTTTCCGATAAACGCATTAAAAAAAAAAAAAAAAAAAAAAAATCCTCAGAATTTTCCGGCATCACTACAAAAATGTGTAATTTGTTTACGGTGTAAGTGCTGCCGTTCTCGAGTTACATAATGTCAGCTTTAGACACTCTTACCATTAGTTAGTACATTAACTAATATATATATATAATAGTAGTATATTATACTATATACTAATCTATATACCATATGATACTTATATAATGATATATAGTACCATATATATAAATATACTAACTATATAATAGTATTATAGTATATAGAGCCCTGTATGTTTTAAGAACTCCGTCAGTTTTGATTTTTTTTTTGTTTTTTTTAACATATTGCTAGTATATGATACTTACAATGAATTCAGTGGTGATTGACATGATTCAAAAGTTTCGAAATATTTAAATAATTTTTAAAAATCACATTATTGTTAAAAATTTGAAAAAAATTGAAATATTTCGAAAAGTACCAACACTTACAGAAAAACCAATTGGCTATATTTTGAATCAGACGTATAAAGCGTTATTATTTAAAAATGTTTAAAAAAAAAAAATCTCATAAAGAAATATCTCGAAAAGTACGAGACTTAACAGAAAAACCAATTATATATTTGGAATCAGCTTGTAAAGCTTAACTTATTACAAAAATGTAACAAAAAAAAAAATAAAAAAAAAAAAAAAAAAAAAAAAAAAATTTAGGGGGCTCGAGCCGACGGGGGACAGAGGGGGGACGTTTTCCGTACCCCGTAGGGGAGGGGCGGAGAACCCCCGCGACACCCCCAAATCCCAAAGAGAGCGGGGGTTCCGAGGACCCTCCCCGGAGGGGGAAATAGTCCTACCCTGTCGTTCCCCGGAAGGCTGAGAGACCCCGACTCCTCCATCTGTGCGGGTTTACCCTTGGGTATTCCTTAGTTAAAAAACGAAGCAGACGAAAGTAAAAATCTTAAACCACTGGACGGCTAGTCGTCCCTAAAACACGTACGTGGTCCTATCATATTTTGAAATCATGTTTTTACCCCGAAATTGACTCGTTAGGATCAATACTAGAAAATATTAAAATAAAACTAAACCATTAAAAATAAGAATCAAGCTCGCGGAATCTTGATAAACACTGAACAGGTACCCTATACTCGATATCCTCTATATAGTATATATAAATTATATATATATATTTATATATTATAATATATATAATAATATTATATATATATATATATATAATATATATATTATATATAATATATATATATATAAAGATTTGAATAGGTCCGGTTCCTAGGAAACCTCAATTTTAATATGAAGAGGATGACCAAAGCAGGATAAAAATTCAATTTTATTAATTCGCGTTTCGAACCATACCATGGCTCATCATCAGGATACTGAAAGGGCATATATAATAAATGAATAGAAATTAAAAAAAAAAGGCAAAATAAATAAAAATAAGAATAATAACTAAAATAAGTAACTAACTGGTAAGTAAAAATATTGACAAAGTATGCTTGAAAACGGTTAAAGTTAAGGTGGGAAATTAAATTTAGTTAAAACAGTAGTAATAATGGGATTGGGGAACTCAATAATAGAAATCAATAATGACAATGTTGATAAAAATAAACAGAATAAATCAATAATAATAATAATAAAATAATAATAATGGTAAATATAATAGTAAATAAAATAGTAAATATAATAATAATAATAATAATAATAATAATAATAATATAAAAAATAATAATAATAATAATAATAATAAAAATATAATATTATTGGTTAAAAAGCAAAATCACATAAACACACCCACACTTAGTATAATAGTAGCAAAGTTATAGACTAAGGGAAAATTTTTAAGAGGTGAGAGCAAGTTGAAAATTGAAGGATAGCGAGAGCGGGGGGGGGGGGGGAATTAAGCAATTAATAAAGGAGTGGAAGAATGGGAGGAATTTAGTGAGGGTTTTAACTGTTTGATGTAGAGGGATTCAAGGATTTTGCGATCAATGTCAGAGGATGCTGAACTAGGTATGGTAAAATCAGAAAAACGAAAGAGGGTACCTAAGGTGGATGGGTGGGATCTGATGGAGAGTGGTTTCAGGGGAGCTGAAGGTAGGTTAGTGCCGAAAGATGCTGCCCAGGTGTTTATGATATTCTGGAGATTCTAAGTGTAATTGAAGGGTTTTGGGACCAACATAGGCAGGCCTTTGCCAGTCGTGCCACCATGTAAAAAAATTATAAAACAACGGAAGATTTCACTAACGGGTAGTTTATCTTATGGGAAAAAATAACCTATGGATCAACAAAGATGAGTGGATTGGGGAAAGAAATTTCAGGAGTGAGTTTCATGAAGGTCAAGATTAAAATGGGTGAGAGGACCGAAAAAAGGGAGTCTGAGGTAGACTGGTAATTTAGGGAACCGTATGGGTGGGGTTTTTAGGTCAAAGATTTGCTCAATAGGTAAAGTTTGTGTTATGTATATGATGGAATCAATATATTTTTTATGGAGGGGAAGTATATATTGAAGAGTCTGGGAAAAGAGGAGGTTAGAGGGTGTAGACATTATCAGAGTTTGTATGATGGGAGAAATATATGCGCGAAGGAATTGAGCAGATTGGGTAAGAGGCTATGGAGTTTATGTTAGAATCAGTAGAGTGAGTTCTATAAATGAGGTTTAAAGAGCGAGAAGAGCGTATAGAAAATTCGTGCCAAGGCGTGAAGAGGTGGGTTTACGATAGACTGAAGTTTAGTAAAGTCTATTAAGAGGAATTTTATTGTTATTGTTTGTTTATTTTTAAATTTCTATTCAATGTATAATATATATGTCCACTTTCAGTATCCCTGATGATGAGCCTGTGGTTATGGTTCGAAACGTTCGAAATAATAATAACTGTACGAAGTTTTATCTGTGCTTTTGGTCATCCTCTCATTAGTATATACTAATATAGTATAATATAATATATATTAAGTAGATATATAATATTATATATAATATAGTATATATTAGTATGTATGTTATATATAATTAACTAGGTTAATATAGTATATATGTATGAGTGATACTATAGTATGTTATATATACTATATATATATATATAGTATATATATGATCAGGCTTGGTTCAAGAAAAACAAGTACTTGCACTTTACTCGACTACAAATTTTTGGCTATTACCTTGTACTTGTGACCTTTTTTACCTCGTGAACAATTTGCGAGAAATAGCTTTGCAAGTATTTGGCATTCTAACTTGCCATATTTTTTTTTTTATCATTTTCCTACGTATTGATATCTTGTATTTCTTTTAATATGTGATTTAAATAAATTTCTCAGGTAATAGAGTGCAAGAGGGTGTGTCACCCCCCAATTTTGTTATAAAAATCACAGGATACTCTAAAAAAAATAATAAGGAAGGAAAAATGAAAAACGAAAATCGTCGCTCTTTAGGAAAAAAAGTTACAGCCTCTTCAAAGTTGTTAAAACGTGCCCATTAGACTTTTCAATGTTTGATCCATACAGGTTAGGTTTCAGTTTACAACCTTCTTAGTTCAGGTTATAATAAGTTTTGCTAATGATACACAGAGAAAATCTAATGTATTCTTAACAAATGTGTATAACCGAACTAGGATGGCCCTAAAACCGAGCACGAGGCCCGACTAATTTTTTATAAGGAAGGAAATGGCCGTATGGGAAATTTAAACTGGTGAGAGGCTCTAAACGATTTTCCCTAAGACTTTAATCATTTTCGTTTTTTTAAGCTTCATTATTAGTTTATTTTTTTTAAGAATATATCCTGTGTTTTTTTTTAAAAAAATTGTATAACATTTTCTATGGAGTTTTAACAAATTTGTGAGGCTGTAACTTTTTTCCTAAAGAGCGACGATTTTCGTTTACATTATTCTTATATTTTTCTAGAGTAATCCTGTGATTTTTTATAAAAATCGAGGTCGAGACCCCTATGCACTACTATTACCAATTTCCATTTACGAATATAAAAGTATTTCCTATATATATATATAATAATAGTATATATATATATTAATTTATTTATAAATTAAATTTTTTAATAAGTTAGTATATTATATATAAGGGATAAATAATGTATATATAGTAATAATATAATAGTATATATTATATATTATACGAATAGTATTATATAATATATATATATATTATATATATATGGTCCAGCTCTTCTGTCGTTTTAGGTATATCCGTGATGTATCTCAAAAAACATTTATGCTACAGTTAAAAACGGAATTACATATCGATGGAATGGCTGGTCCAATTTTTAGTACGGTAAAATGGTTAAAAAAAAAAAAAAAAAAAAGAGAGTTATAGCTCAAAAGACTACATATAGCTACAGCGAAAAAGTATACATTTTTGGAATCCTTGGAATAGAATTTCACATAAGAAAATGTAAAAAGAATAAAATAATAAAAAAAAACTATTGGTTAATAAAATTATTGTTGGAGATAAATATGATTAGAAGGGCCTATTTAGAGAACCTTTTATGGTTTCTCGTTAAAATAAATAGACTTTCTAGTTAATTTTGTTTTTGTACGGCACACTAGGGGGTCGAGCCGACGGGGGAAAGATGGGGGGGACGTTTTTCCATACCCCGTAGGGGAGGGGCGGAGGAACCCCTCCGCGACACCAATAATACCAAAGAGCGGAGGTCCGAGACCCGCCCCGGAGGGGTATGGAAATTCGATGCTACCCCGTAGTTTCCCCGGGAAGGCCGAGACGACCCGCTCCTGCCATCGGTGCGGTATACCCTTGGTATCTTAGTAAAAAAAAAAAAAAAAGCTAAATTTATAGAAAGTCTATTTATTTTAACGAGAAACAATAAAAGGTCTCTAAATAGGCGTTCTAATCATATTACTATAATTATTAACAATAATTTTTTTTTTTTTTTTACATTTTCCTTATTAAAATTTTACCAGGATTTTCCAAAAATGTATTCCTATTCGCTGTAGCTATTGTAGTTTGAGAGAGTATATATATATAATATATATATAAATATATATAATATAATACTATATATATATAATATATATGTATATATATTATTATTATGATATATATATTTTTTTTTTTTTTTACATTCCTACTAAATTGGACCAGCATTCCACCAATGTATTCCGTTTTACTGTAGCATAAATAGTTTGAGATACATATGACGGATATACTAAATTATATAATATTATAATATTATATATATATAATATATATATAATTTATATAAAGTATATATATATATATATAATATATATATATAATAATATATATATATATATATATATATATAAATAATATATATATAATATATATATAGTATATATATTAATAGTATATACGTATATAATAAAGCGACAGATTGTGATTGACTGCATGGAAGAGTTAACAAAGCGTTTATGGAGGCATAGTCGAGGATTGAAGGAGAGCAATAATAGTACTATTATATAAGGGTAAAGGGATAAGGTATGTATAGGGAATTAGTTTATTAGCTGCGTGTAGGAAAATCTATGCCTGGGTATATCTGTTAGCATACTATGTGAACTCAAAAGTCAGTAAATTTGACTCGTCATAGGCGCCGTATAGTGCTGTTTTTTGGGATATAAATAAACACGACAGAAACGGGGATCAAAATTGAAATTATGCCATATCTATAGTATAATATATAAGTATGATTATATATAAATATATGATAATTATATATATTATTATATAAGATAGAATATGTATGGGTATGAGTATGAGGGAGTCGATATAGATATAATGTAATATATCATATAATATGAATGAATTATATGATAGTGAGCGTATATATGTAGATACTGGGAAGGTAATAGTAGCTATAATATAAGCCAATCAGATCCATGCGATACTAAAAGCAGCCCGAGTACTGCTTGGTTAAACAAAATAAATCGCCACAAACGCGCCACAAGATTTCCAATCAGAAAAATGCATTTTTTAGCACATATATCTATAAATCTGTGTGTACCTAACCACACTTTATCCTAACCTAGACTTAAAAGGGCGTACAGATAGACCTATCTAGACGGATCTCGTTGCGCCCAAAAACCTAGAAACCTAACCTTGAGATGGATTGGTGCGTTGCCCAACACCTAGACACACCCTAACAAGGATAGCTTGTTTTTAAGTAAAAAAATTACTAATATTAAGTTTAATGAATAATCAAATAAATAAAAAAAATTCAAAATTATAAATTCTGCAATACATATATATATATATATATATATATAATATATATATATATATATAATACTAATATATATATTATATATACGAACCCCCTCCCCACCCCTTAGTGATTTACCGTTATTTTTACGCCTATTTTTAACGTAGCGCTTATATGAGTCACTTTTATAGGCTTTGAGTGACGTAGTATTGTGTCAGATTGTATGGGTGTTGAATTTTTTAATATATATATTTATATATTATATATCATAGATAATATATATATATAGTTATATATATATTAGTTATATTATATATATATAGTATATATATAGTATATACAGTCAAAGATTTTGATCGGCTTAGCACAATCGATATATAATATTAGTTCATTCATCTTTGAGGGGAAGTTGCATGAATTAATTTTCTCACATAAATATTGAATGATTTAGTGTTAAATTCTGGTTGCTGTAGAAATGTCAGTGTTGGCTATTAACGAAGAAGGGCCATTTAGTCTGGTATGTGGCAAAATTTCAGTTTTTTCACAAATTTTCAAGGGCGAGAACGAACTTTCAGCAATTTTTTGAAAGCTGTTTTGAAAATTCCAAAATATATGAAGTAAGCGTTAAATATATATATTGAAATGATAATGTCTTTTTCTAGTAATTGATTCGCTGTTTTTGTTCCTTATTAAGCCTCCTTTTTCTAAGGGAGGCAAGGTTACGTTCCTTTACAGGGACCTTTCCTGTTATGGTGAAAATAAGAGACAAAAGGGGATTGAGAAACACGACTATTAGATTTTTTCTTATATATAATAAATAATATGAATAAATAAGTATTTTAATAACAATCCTAACTACCTATGGCTGTTAACTTTAATTTATAAACACCCTATTAATACCTAAGCTAAATACCATATATCAGTTATTTCATAATAAAATATATAATACAATGTAAATTCGGATTATATCTATTATTTATAAGTTCAATTTATTTACAAAAAGTACAGGAGCAATACTTCCTTTAAACGTCGTTATTCAGACGGTAACCCTTCGGAAGATGCCTTTTACTCCTTTTATGCTACGTTGGTTTTGTCCTCTAACCCTGACCTTCCTATAATGGTCAATAGGTTGAATCCGTCAATAAGTCCTAAGTATGAATCGGCCTGATCCAACTGACACACAACCTGTGTGAACTTTCGACTTTGGAATATTCCGTGATCTGATTTAAGTCTTAGTGGCTAACCTAGGGTTAACCTGGGCCTCTAACTTCAGTTGCAACCTTAGTCGGCAATTAGTTGTAGCCTTGGCCTCAATATTTGGTCGTAACCTTGTCGGACTTGACCTCGTCTCTGGGTCCGATCAGAATCCAATCTTTAAGCTGGGTCCTAAACTCGGCTCCCAATTTTTGGGAGAGTTTGCCTCTTATAAAGCTGGAAATCACAATTTAGTAAATAAATCCTTAGAAAGTTGACAATCACAATTTAGTAAATAAATCCTTAGAAAGCTGACAATCACAATTTAGTAAATAAATCCTTAGAAGTTAGCACTTTCTTTTTAAGCCTGTATTCAATTCGACTGTTCACTTGAACCTTTTTAGAAAATCAATGAATTTCCTTTCCAGCCTGGACATAGTTTTCTGCTTCGTAAAAATTGGAAGGTTGATTAAATAGATCCACGATCATCAGTCGTGACACTAGCTCACCCCTTTCAAATTGAGAATCAATCTTTAAAGAAGCGGAACATCCCATAAACACAAACAATAATAAATACAATAAAAAAAATATATCAATAATAATGATAAACAGAGTAAGCACAACTCACCTAGTTCCACTAGACGCCCTTCTCTCCTCAGCCCTCCTTTCATACTCCAATACCCTTTTCTGTACATTCGGAAGATCTGGAGCTGACCCTCTTGGACCGTGTCATTGGCCGAGTCTAACTCCGAATCCTTGTTGGGTTCCTTCCTGTCCTTCTGACCCATCAGCCAACATCATTTGTTCAGGATCCTCACAAACTTCTCTTAATTCCTCCTGAATGGATCGGAATTATAAAAAAGGGATATTTAAATTACCTGTAACATGATTATCTATCTGTATATCCTCATCATGTACCGAAGTTCCCCCTACGGGCCACCAATGTAGCCGTCCGGCATTTCATTTAATCTTAAAACATACACCTTTTAGTTGCAATAAATTGAGGAGGATCAAAAAACAAGATTTTCGTAAATATAATTCAAAACACCCACTCTTTTAAACAATGAATAGTCATTTTCTTAAAGCATTAAAATCAGTATCATATAAAATAAACAATTTCTTTATTAAAAAAATGAGCAATTATTAATTTCCATGAAACAATTCTTGTAGCTTTAACCTTAATAACTCCCTCGATAAACTGTGTAACTTGCTCCTCAAAATTCACGGTAGCCTCAAAACAATCCTTGTAACTTTAACCCTGATAACAAACACCTCTACGTGGTATACTTGTTCAAGATTCCCATTATAACAACACAAAATAAACTTACAAGTATTTACAGTTCACTGGCAATAAACCCAAAACCTCGTCCTCTCAGTTCCTCGTCGGGTCTCTCCTCGATCAAATTTTGTTCAATCCACCTCGCCGCTCCAGTTTCACTCTGAAACCTTCAGTTAAGAACCGCCCTAACACTGCAAATCTGGCCAGCTCCTGTGGATCTCCCTCCACCTGGACGAGTCGATCCAGCCAATTCCCCAAAAGAAACAGAGCCTGAATCTGCCTATCATCAGCCTTCGATCGTTCCTTCAAATGTATAAAATAGCAAACAATAAAATTCAAACGTCATACTTTTAACACTTAAAAAAAAACAGCAACTTATTCAACTTTACCGCCGCCTGCGGTATTCGTACTCTGTCGTTTCCTAATAACTTTTTTGTATCTCCAAACACAATTTATTATATATATATAATAATATATATTTATAATATGTATATAATATATATATATATATATATACTTAGTATAGTTGATCATTTAATATATATATATATAGTATATATATAATATATATATTTATATATATATTAATATTGACAAATCGTTTTATTTTTATTTATTAATTATTTATGAAAGTGAAAATAATTAAGTAATTTTTTAATTAAAAACAAACTATCTACGTTAGCTCTACTTGTTGGCCAATCACAATCCATCTAGGTTAGTCTGCGTTTTGGGCAACCACGATCCATCGTAGTTTAGTCCTAGTGTACGGCTTTTAAGTCGTAAGGCACCGACGATCTCATCTAGGTTAGGTCCAGTGACCTCAGGTCGTGGTTTTCTTTTAATTCCTAGGCAACACGACCTCATCAGGTTAGGTCCTACTTGTACGAGCTTTTAAGTCTAGGTTAGGAAATAGTTGGTTAGGTACACACAGATATATAAAGCGCAGTTTGTTACTTCAAGCCGACTGGTCTGACTTAGTCGCATGGCTCCATATGAGTCATTTGCGACTCAAGAAAGCGATCGTTCTTTTGGGAACACAGATGCTACGCGTATGAACATTAGATAAAATTACTGGAGTTCACCATATATAATATGATTATAATATATATATTATATTATATATGATATATATATTATTAATATATAATATATATATATTATATAAAATATATAATATATATATTTATATATTAATATATATTATTATAGTATATATATATATAATAAGAAAGCTTACTATGTTAGATAAACCGGAAAATTGTGGTGTTGTTTAAAAAATAGTGCACTAAAATGACTTGATCTAATAATAATAAATTTTGAATTTCTTTTAGTATATATATAGCAGTGCAATTATATGCAATGAACACAGATTTTGGGAAATCGTTACTCAAATTGAATCTGTGTGCGTTCAGCTCCAGCCGAGAGTGCATGGCTTGACTGCTTGTATGCAGTTGATGCTTCTTACCATTGTATCCATGGTCAGTCAAGCTCTATCCTTTTCGGCTTGTCTGAACCTATAATGTATGATATCATAATACTTGTTCGTGATAGTATTCAGTTATACCTACTTAGCCTGGGATTTCCGGGGGGAGTAAATTAAACTCGGAAGGCATAGAGTATACTTAAGATATATTCAGGTGTTGAGTACGGATTGGTATTATATTTTATGAGGGGTTTTATTACGTAGGAGTGAG